>OY744558.1:928915-1027566 GCA_963556235.1 Cryptophagus acutangulus | reverse complement strand
CACAATATTTTTGCAAAGGATAAGAAAGGAAAATGGAGAGAGAACCATGCAGCATGTGCTCATGACAGACTGCGATACGGGCAGCACCTGTACAACTTGTGGATATTTCCTTTTCCTAGGTTGATCCTGCATTCTATAAATAAAAACCTTACACCATCCTTTATATTTACATATTTTTATTATACAGTGTGAATAACAAATTCAAGCAATACTCTAATTTTCCCATATACAACGAAGAATGCACATGCACTACTGGCTGTTTTCGTTCCTCAGCAATTTCGCCCGACGAATTTTGATAAAGTGCAGAAAATGTTTCTGCCCTACAGATATTATATTGAAATTAGAAAATGGCCGGTAATAAAAAGTCATAACAAAAAAGGAAATGTCAACCACATATTACATGTTGTCCTATTTTAGTCCCAAAGACGTTTCAAGTGCAACCAGAGGCATACTAGCCTAAAGGGATACTCCAAAATTTCCCAACGGACTTGCCAGCTACTATTGAAAAACAGTTTGAGATGTGTAGGTACTTTGAATTATTAAATTCAATTTAAATTTCGACAGTTTTACTATTACATTGCTTATGATATTTTATAGAAAGTTGGTCTTTTTGTGCAAAATGTCAAGCCTTCAATGCGAAATTAATTAGAGCAAAGTGATATTAAAAATTACGTATACTAGTTGATCAGCCATTTGAGGCGGCAGATTGTGCGGGGGTGTGTGGTGCGTTTTGGGAAAAACGAGAGTGAAAAATGATGTGGTGCTGAAGTGATTAAAGATTTCTGGTATATGTGGTAATTAGGTGGCCATTGGTCAGTATTATATATGAAGACTGGGGAATAGCGCTTGAGAGTCACGTTCCTATTTGACACTGACAGATTTATCCCATACACATCACATAATATCTTTATAGGACAAGAATGGCTGAAATAGCTTTTCCAGCATCACAGCACAATGCTACAATGCATTTTTTACCACCACTTAAATCATAGCATTTCTAATCAGATTATTAAATATTAATGTGACTGTGTGTAGACCCACAACAAAGTTACTTTTCGAAATATACTCTTTTATCGCCAATATAAATTAAAAAATACTGAAAGTACTCCAGAGCTCCCAAAAACTTAGTTATCATACTAGATCCACAACGGAAGAAATTAGAATCGAACTTGTTCCCTGAATGCTAAAATCAAGTGTCAGTCCCGATGGATCTCCTCTTATTATTCTGAAGCCAGCCTTCCAACTTTAATCTTTCAACTTTCCTTTGATCAAGGAATTTTTCCGGATATTTGTAAAACGTCTACTTTGGTTCCCATATTTAAATCTGACGATACGACATAAATAACTACAGAGGTATTTTTCTAACTCCTTGCATTCCCAATAAGATCCATCATCTTTAATGTAGAATTTTTTTTCTGGCTCTAAGGAAGTCCGCTCCGGTATACAGAATCAAGATCTCCAAATTGACACCATCTACGAGGACAGTACCTCGGAAAGAGAGAAGTACCTCGGAAATCCATTTCCAGATACTTTTTAATAAACCACGTATTACTATTGTCATTTAAAAAAATCCACTGGATGTATTGCGACAGAAACATGATTGTGGACGTTGCTTCATTTAATATTTACCCAAAAGAATCAAATAGCTGAAATCTCATCAAATATTAAGGTGGAATTTTTGATCACTTGGTGTATAGAGGACGGTTTTTATAAATGAATGAAAAATGTAGGAGGATTAGTGAGTAATATGTAGTTGGGAAGGAACAAGTGCGAGAAGAGGCGTTTTGGGTTTTCGGCATGAAATAATAATTGTTAAGAAGCAATTAGCGCGGAACGAAATCGGACAAACAGAGAAGAAATAAAATAAAGGAAATGACAAAATGCTAAAGCCCCTAATATAGCAAAAGAGGCAAATATAGAGTCGAGCAACCGGTAAACGCACAATTCGTTGTTTACGTTATATTAACGTTGGTCCATTCATCGTGTGGCAAGACAGATACAGGGCTTAATAAAAAGTAAGCAACCACCGTAAAGAAATAAAATGTCACCAGAGAGAAACAAAGAGAACAGTAATTTCAAACATATTGCATTAGATTGTTGGACTGTAGGAATGGAATGGAAAGGAGAGGAGATGAAGGCTTCGGCCGATGGTCACGGCATACATCCAACCAAACCATTTACGACGAAGACCTGAAATAACTGAAACAGTGGGACGGAAAAACAAAAGGCGCAACGGTGTGACTTAATAAGAATAGCTTAACGACTTAACCATTTTCATGGAAAATGAAGTTCCGACGTTCGGCCCAAATGGACGACTTATGTAGTCCTTCTCTCCACGTAGCGGTGTAGCGTTTATTTCATGCTTACAGTTTACAATAAAGTTGAGTGATGATGAGAAATGTGAACATTTTTCTCTGTTGTCAAGTAGCGCAAAGCCGTTCAAGCGTTCACGGTACTGTATAAAGCCGCAATATATTTCCTATTCCAAGATGTTTTTCTATGTCCTTCAACGATCCTCCATCATTTCATAAATCAGGATTAACCTTGCAACTAGCACCGAAATCATGCATCTCACTTTCCAATTCGAATGCGACTCAGATTTTCCACTTCTCTATCTGGTGAGAAACCAAAACAAACCACGGCGATACTTTCGTGCCGCCAAACTTCATCCTCACTTCATCCAAACGAACAAGACAAAATCTGGAAAACTAATAAAATGCAGTATCCGATTGATGTATTTTTATTCATATCTTTCTCTAATTTTCTATTTCCGACTGACCTCAATAAATCACATTTTTCATTACACAAACTTCCAGTGAAATTATATTCCAGTTTGGCATATAGACAAATTTGAATTAATTAAAATTTTAAATTAGATAATTTAGGAGCGGGCATATATCATCGATTCTTGCATCCTTCAGTTCATTGTATAGCTCTGAAGATTGCAAGCCACTATTTTTATTCAGGAACTATTTTATTAGCAAGTAATTAAAAAAATTCAGCATCAATACAAAATAAAATTGAGCATGTGACGTCAATAGTGTGAATTGTGTGATGATTAAAGTAGGAAAATAGTATCGTTGTAGGCAAATGAGTTGAAAATCAACTGAATTTAATAATAGCTCCGTATAAAAGTGTTAAATTCGAATTGTGTGGGTGTAGAGAATGTTTAGAGCGAGGGCAATGTAACGAAGTTGATAATCTGATTTAAATGCGAAGGGGTAGGACAACGATGGTATTAGCAGTGTTACAGGTGGTTATTTCTTTTCCAAAGAAATTAATCCAATTTTCACTTTATTATTCTCCGCACATTTCATTGGTATTATAATTAATTTACATTCTCTGTTATGGAAATTACAGTCCAATAAAATATCAGCTTCCAAAAACAAAATACTAAAATTCCATTTTATTTTTTATTTTGGTCGCTAATTTTATTATGCATTTCCATTTGCCATTCGACAGCAACGAAAAAAAATTGTATAAACCCGGTGAACGTAATGACAAGAACAGCAAGAACATCGTAATGGCATTCAAAAATAAAAATAGAAACGTATTCATGAGTAAATCTCCTTTTATAACATCGCGTCAAATTAAGAATTCATAGTTACTTTTCACAAACTTCCGAGAACTTCAATTATATTTATAGAAATTCATGAAATGCATGAACGTCAAGAGTGCAAAGACACTTGTCGATCGTCCTTTGTCATGTATATTTACATCTTTACGTAGATGTGACCAAACAGATTGCCAAGATTGTTCAAAAAGTGTTTTTTGTTTGGTTTCAAAATTAAGCGCCTTTTTAAAATAATCACAAAGTGGTTAATTTAAATGCATGAAAAGTGGTTACCTACGTAACGTACGTTTTGCTTTATGTAATGCTAAAAAGACTACGGGGACGACTTAATCTTATCTAAAAATGTTTGGATAAGGTAATTTTAGAAAAATGTTGAAGAGTGAATTTTCTAGTTGGAGCAAGTCGTTCTACGAATCATTTTAAAGGAAATCAATTAATTGGTGCTCGGATATCGGACGCAAGTTCGGACGCATGTTAGTTGTCGGACGTAAGTTGACTATATTTGTTTTTGATTTAAATGCAAAAAAGATAATAAAATCAATGTGGAGAATGAAATATGCAACTTTGGTGTCTGATGTGCAAGAAAGATGAGAAGAGCTGAGATATTTATAAGCCAGACTCCATCAATAGATTACACATGTTAAAGATTGATTTATTCTTGATAATCGCTTGTAAAAATACGAAAAGGATGCGATAAATACGCAAATTGGTGTTTGGCTTGCAAACGTTATTATATAAATAGAAATTTGCATCCTGCTCAAAATATAATTGACTATTAACATAAAGGAGTTGTTTGTTTAAACAACAATAGCTGGAATTGTTTACATAAATAAATAATCCTCGGTTAATTGAAGGTAGATAATATAACAATGAGGCATTTACATATAGGAGTAGTAGTTCACACCTGGCTGTTTTATTCGGTTTTGATGGAAGAAAATGTCACTACTGATATTGATAATGCAAATTAATTGAATGGTTTTCTTGTAATAATTACGATGATAGATTGTAAAATCTGATGAAGTTGCCAAATTGAGAACCATCCTGTTGGAAACAGATAGCACCAGATAAGTTTAATGTTAAATTCGAGCTGAAAACTTGATTCTAATTATGTATCCTGCCAAATATTTTGGACTTGCTAGTCGAATCCTTTCGATAATGCGCGCCGCTATTGAATAAAATCATCGCATAGCTCATTTATTATGATGAATACCATGGAAGTCAATTAATTATTAAAATATGTATATGTTGATGTCTGCAATATGCTGATAGTTGGATACTTAATGTAATATGAAACAGAAAATGATGAAGTACGTGAAAGTGTTGGAGTGACGTGTATTGATAAAGTGGTGTATAAAATGAGTGTATTACTTAACGTAATATTTTAACATGTCACAAAATATATGCTTATGGTGGTATATATGTATAAGGCCAGTTTATACTACAACTGTAGACCAAACATTTGTAAGCAGCCAATTTCCTTGAAAGCATCTGAAATGGTGCAGGAGCAGGTACAGACGAGATGTGTAGCTGATCCTTTAAAAATGTAGTGGCGGGTCGAGTCAGGTCAAAACGAGGAAACGGAAGACCTCTTATATCTGCCTCGCACTGAAAGAATTTTAAACATTTAGAACAGGACCAAACGACAGCGATGTAACCCTTACACAGAAATCATTTTCACTGTAAATAGTTCCGCTCCTGCCACACCGGCCCCCCATCCATCCATCCATCCATCCAACCAAACCCACCCCTTCCATCCACCCCGGCCACTATTTAGAAAATATTGCAATCACTTAAACTTTATTGGCGATGTCATATAAAAGATTTTCTGATATTCTTCTTTTATTCGGGCCGGCCTTAAGTTTCAAACGCCAAACAAATTATTACTTTTTCACCAAAACCTACACCGACGTATTATACAATCAATACATCGCAGGTCAAACGCCACAATAACAATCTGCCATTCTCCGTATACATAATAATAAATCATGCTAAAGTACCGTCCTAAAACGTAAAATGTCTCGCCTGAAAACTTTAATCATAAAAATTATGAAACAAAAAAAAAAAAAGGTATTTTCCAATATTTTTTCAATAATCAATGGAAACCATTATAGGGTAGTAACCTAATTTAAAACTTGAGAAAAATTAGATACGATCAGATTAGATTGACGAAATAGGACTAAATAGTGTTACATTTAGATGCACTGGAACTAATTCGAGTTCCAACTGGATAGATTTAAATTAAAGCAATGCAATTTTTCAAAAAGGACCAAGAAAATTGCATCTGGATTGGTGTCAGCATTGAGACCAATATTGGACGAAGAATGCGTGGGACCAAATCTAGATGGATAAATTAGATCTAGTTTATAGTATTTATTTATTAAGTATTTTTCGGATGGAGTAAAAAATGTGCATGCAGAAGCAACTTTTTAGCTCCGTCTCTAATACCTATTATGTTGGTGATGGTATTGCTAAAAACGGAGCCGTTAGTTCTAATCTGAATAATTGCTCTTCTGACGCCGTTTTTGTTCCACCTTAGACACGAGGCTATTCAGAGTGCATATGTCGTAATGGAGCAGTCTTCACTTTGTATAACACATACATTTTTGTTTAAGATCCTTTCGTAATTAAACCCGCACACACACTTTTTAAAATTAAATCTAAATTTTAATGAGGCATGAAACTTACATTCATTGAACGCGCACGAACTAGTAAACAATCATTTATTAATGTACTGTAAGGGCAATCGATGGAAGTGTAAATGAGATCTAAAATTGGAGTAATTTTACGTTTGAAAGACGTCTACAATTAATCATATATTTCTTGTCGCTCTAGCCCCGTTTTACGCAAAACCACTAATCTAGATGGAGTTACATCTTCTGACTACTTAATCTATTGTTTACATCATCCATTTCATTGCGTGAATATCTACAAAAACTATAATTGTAATACAGTCACATTTCATACACCCCAAAAAAGTTGTTCTATTTAATCACAAGAAAAAACAACTTGTCTTTGTAAAACTACTCCCCTTTGATTGGAGCAGTAACTTCTAATCTGTGGAGGAACTGGAAAACAACAATTTTTCAGGAATACATCTCTTATTGGACAAGAACACATAATCCTTCCTTTGGATTAACAGTGAAAGGAATTATTTAACTTCACCTTTAAAGTTGTAATATTGCGAGATAATGTGCACCAGGAGCAAATAGCTTCAATCAGATTCAAGACTATAGATCAAAAATTGGTTACCATAACTTTTTTAAATTCCAGCTATGTAGCATGTTGCAGATATGCATAATTCCTGCATGCAATTAACATTCTTTTAGGGGTTCAATATTAAAATAGACTCTGGCCGCAAACGGTGGCGGAATATTGAAAATATGTACGATGCAGAAAATGAAAGATATTTTCTATCTAGTTTTTGTTAGTAGTTTTGGAATCCTTTTTAAGTATCAATGTCACACTCAATTAAATCTAAGAGTGGAGGCCGAGGTGGCTTTATCGGTTTACGAACTAAAAAGTGTTAATTATAATTCGCGCTATGTGGTAAGTTGCCTGAACCCTTAATCATTCCTTTGGATTAGCAGCAGGAAACAAGGATTAATTTGCAGCTTCAAAATTGTAATATTGAACAGCAATTGGTTTCTCGCGAAAGTTTTGCAGCAGGACCACATAGAGTCAATTAGATTCAAGATTAGATCAAAAACGGCCAACAATCACTGTTTTGAATCTGAATTGAATTAATTTACGTTCATGGGCCAATATTGAATTTGCTTTTGGTCGGAAAAGAATTAGAAAGATGTACGACGTTGAAAAGAGTATTTTCGATGAGAAAAAAAAATGACAAAGTATTAGATGCTATTGAACTAAGAGATATATTCGTTAAATTGAACACATATTATGTGGTCTGTGAAATAGTATTGCTGAATTGGTCGTAATCGATACGGAATTCTTTTTGGCCGCAATAAAAATCGAATATGTTTGAATCAAAATCGACTAAATTGTCCAACACATGTCAAAAACTACCCTGCTGTCCTGAAAGAGATAGTTTTATTAAGACCAATTGAATGGATTGCAAGCCCGTAAAATTATGGATTCGAAATTAAACTTTCGACATAAATTTTATTCCTTTTAATTAATTATAAAATTCAACACACAGTTATTTTTATTGGTCGTATATTTGGGCAGATCAGTTTGGATTATGTAGACGGCAATCATTATCAATTCCTAGAATTGTCCAAATAATCGAAAGTGGTCTGCCAAAATTTTATAAATCAGTGAAATTAATTTAATTATTTCTCGAGTAATTATAATATTGATTTATTGTTGGTCTTTATTTGTACTCTGGAGATTACAAAACGCGTATAGCTAAACATAATAAAAGTTGTAGCGCTTAATAATGGCTTTTCAAGTAATAAAATAGATTCTAATTAACGAAGGTATAAATTACTACTAAATAGCATGTAGCAACCTTTTCAGGCCTTAAGAAAATGACACAATAACTATTTTATATCCATCATCCTTCTTCCATTTACAACAAACTTTAATTACATTAATTATACACTAACAAAAATTATTTCCCTAGCACGCGCATTACAGCATTTTTAATTAGAAATCAAATATATTGTACACAAGATAATGTCACGTTTAAATAAAAATACTAAATTTTTTGATATTGCAACTTGATACAGTTTCCAAGCACTCGCTTTGCAAATTAACCAAGTAGTGGAAAATCACGTATATTGGTGGTTTAGCCCGTTGATTTTCGCATAACCTATCCGATTTAAAATTTTATTACATATAAGAGTTAAATTACAATAAAAATGATGAATCAGCTTTCACATTTGATGATTTCAAAAAGCCATATACTTCCTCCTCCTCCTCCTCCATACCATGTTCACATAATGTAAAGCCACTTCGGAAATTGACAAGATATTATCAATTATCTCACTTTTATTGCCCATTAAATTTTGCCAATCAATAATTCTTTAATATAATTTAGTTATTAAATCATATTTCAAACGCAAGAGCTATTGGAACATAATTATGAAAAATGTTATCTATACTAGACAGTTATTGCATGCAATACGTTTTAATAATTTTGAAACAGTTTTTTTACTCTTTTCAGCAAAATTTAATAATTCTGGAATGGCCTTTTAATATTTTTTGCAAAATGTAGGTCTTGGAGATAAAATGTGTATACTCTATGGTTTTTTACTTGTCACCCATGTGACTAATGCATCGGCGCATTGAATACAAGAATACGTATGTCGACAAACGCATATAGGCCGCTACAGCAGAAGTCACGTGGGTGACAAGCTATAAACGAATTCTACTTTTTCTACGAGAGAAGTAATTAAAAGATTTTTGTTTAATTATATGGAAACTTTTTCTACTGTATCCGGTATTGGATTCAGATTGAAGATCCTTTCTTCAGGAAATTGTTGAAAAATATATGCATTTTTTCCCGATTCAGAGAGAAGTGGAAAAATTAGTTCTGAAAGTATTAATTCAATATACATCGTGAAAAGCAATTTGCTATTAGCACAAGAAAGTACAAGTTTCTTTACTTTGTTTTAAGGCATTATTCATCAAGATAGCGTCCCTTCTTTGGACGGTTTGTTTTATTCATGAGAACAGGTAACTATTAAACTAGACTAAAGGATTCTATGTCTTCTTAAGATGCATACAACAGTGTACTGAACTTTACTGCTATACTTTATCATGTTTTTTATTATGGGGGTCCTTAAACTGTCATCCTGCAATTATTTGTTAATGGTACCCAGTTTATTTGTTGATAAAGTTTGGTGGAATTTTAAATTGTTGATAAAATTAAGTAAACTTAGCAATTTGGCATTCAATTCACGTAGGACGTTTAAAATGCAGGTAATCAAAAATTTACATAGCAACGATTTTGCCCGTGAGAATTCTCATGGGTGCATTCCCCAAGTTGACAAGTGGGTCTCTTGTGAAATAATATATACATCAATATATATTTTGAATCTATATATACACATACACTGTTCACAATATGCCTTTAATAAATTGCGTATGTGTTGTTCTATTGTTTGCGTGCCACATAATCTGGATTGTATACGCCCTCATCAAAATTACATGATTTTCCATTATGGCTTAAGTCAACCTAGTTGTAATCAAACTAATCAAACCGAATCGCAAATTAATTTTTGGTACATTTTGACAATTAATCAACAAATGAATAACCACTGCTCATAATGGATTAAACTGATTTGCAAAGGGTGTCCAAGAAAGGTGCTCATATAGTCAACATATGGTCTGAGGATTGAATGTTGGCCGTGACGTCACTAACGCTTTAACAAAGAAAGTGCGAAAGTGCTCAAAGTCGGAAGCCCTAGCTTCCAATTTATGTCTATAAAATTATTGCGGGATGCACCTTAATAATAAATAATTTGTTCACTAACAACAATTCAATTAAAAGTTGTTGAAAGCATTTGTGAAAAATGTTTTATCTTGTAGGGATGGTGGCTGTTTTGTGCAGTTGCACTCATACTTGTTTTAGATCAGAAAAGCGTCGTTTAAAACAATGCAGCACATGTAGATATTGCAAAGTAATTATAATTAGGCTATAATTTCATTTAAAGCCGGTGTTGGTGGTTGAATATGAAATGAATTTCGTGTTGCACCCTTTTGTTTGTAGATAGACATGCGTAGTGCTACGAATATTAAGTTATACAAATTGAATTAGTTAAGGTCCGCTTTCTAGTGGTAGCCCTTCTCATAGGCAAAATTATACACCTATCTATAATTAATACATGCCATATCTTCGTATAGAATTAAACTCAAATAAGACCAATGTCCAATTAGTTAATTAGTCAAACAATTAAATATCAACGCAATTCAGTGGATTTAAAAACTCAATTCGCGCTCAAAAGTTCCCCTTAAGTTACGGAAATCCATCAAATAACATACGTTATACTGTGTAAGAGCCTTCCACCTTCCGCGCCGGGCTGTTACCCAGCCACATCCTTTTGAAATCCGCCAGATCAATGTAATTCGGGAATTTTTGATGTAGCAGGGTAACAGGGTAACAAGTTTGGACATTTTAAGTTTAAAATTTATAATGGGTATAAGTTCGTTTGTATGCACTGCCACAAAGTTGGGTAGGTCAGATCCACGTAACTAAATGTATTATACCACAGACAACACAGCGTTAGCGCCACTAAAATAATACACTTAACATGATTTACATCCCTACAAGTAAGTGTCAACCGTGTTTGCGGTATTTGCTTCTGAAGCATTTAACTACATTTTCATATATATTATTATTTCATTTCGTGCCAGCCATGAGACAACCGACAAAAAATGCCCCATAATCTTGTCACTGCAAAAATCCCAGTTGGAAACATTTTGGTAATTCAAAAGCAAAACTTCTTCTTGAATCTTGATCATGGATTAAGAAATCTATATAATTTAATAATAATCTCAATCTACATATCTGTATTCGAGACCTGGAGTGTATGGAGTCCAGTTTGGTCCAAAAATGACATTATACAAACATTTTCCGCTCTTTCCAGTGGTAAAGGATTTTACGTCCTAGGACTTTATAAATGATATTTTAATCCACATTTAGTTCGGAGCCAAACAGTGTAATGGGCTTTTGATATAGAGTTGATACCCGCTTGTAAAAAATAATAGAACCAAACAATTTTAAGTCCAGGCTCAAACCAATATTATACACTCTTGATAGTCATTTTAAAAAAACTTCAGAACCATTTCATGTTTGGTCCAGTTCTATTATATTAAGTCAGGACAAGATAACCAATTTTGCTCTAGATTTAAAATGGGGAACAAATCAATATATACTGAAATTTCAATGATGCCTCTTGTTTTCATAGATTATTAATTAATATCCTCTAAACCATGTTGGCAAAGTATTTTATTTGTAGAGCTGTTTAGAATAAACACAAAATTATCAAGAATAGTGGCTTAAAATATTAGCGTGGTAACACTGAATTATAGCAAATGTTTAGACACCTGCAAAAGTTGCCAGGCAGGATTTATGCTATATGAATGATGCTGAACTTAGCTGTTTGAGTAGTTATTCGGTGTTAATTAATTTAATATATAGGCACATTTGAATACGCGATAGGTTTATACTATTAGTGCTGCCGGTTTTTACGCCATAAAAACCACGCTCTTCAGCGGAATTGGAACCAGCGACCCCCACATGCGAGGCAGTGCTAGCTACCGCCCGTCCACCGTTGTCGGCCTAAGAACATCTTAGGTATCCGAATAGCACGGATTCACGGATTTGGCCAGCACTAGTTCATACTGATAGTAAACTTATTAATAATAAACATTATTATAAAGCCATTGAAGATATCTTTCATATAATTCGAAAAGTTTTCTTTTGAAGTGGTTTTTTTCAAAAAATAATAATAAATCACATTAATAGTTACAACCTATTATAAAGCTAATTGTAGTGTTGGTATTATCAAAGAAAAGTTTTTCAGTTGACGTTGAAAAATATGCTATATAGTTAGAAAAGTCGTAACAACCATAAAGTATGTATTTCTATATAGGGGTGGTTCAAAGCTTGGCATAATTTAAAGTTCGGCAACGGGAATCGATTTTGTCAATTAGTGTTCTTTCTGATATATTCAAGCCGTAACAGTTAGGAAGAAGAACAAAGTTGTAGAAAGGAAAAGCAAGAAGTACATCGCGACACCAGGAAAATGCTTGATCGTCTTATTTTAATCTCAACTTAACTCGATTGAAACAATCCTTTTATAAATCTACTATGATTTTATGTCAACAGAATCTAAATTCAAATTGTTTGTTCTCAATTTTTTATTAGTGAGTTTTGTGATTATTATTTGCATAAGAAATGGATGTAAGTTTAATTAAAACTGAATTTTTTTATATAGTAGTTAGTATATGAATAGCTAATTGAATTTATTCAGTAGTATTTTAAATACATACAGGTCGAAAAAAAATTATTTGCACTTGACAGAAAAGCACTTGGTCAAAGAAATATTTTGTCGGGGTAATTTATTGAACACAAACAAGTGCATCATTTTTCAATCTTTTGATCGGGAAAGCTTTGATAATTGCCGATTTGCAATATTACGTCTGAGCCATTTCTACTCGTCTCGAAGTATTGTAATACTTCATAGTTATTAACTTGTCATCCACATGACTAATGTATTGATCTAGCTCAGACGGTCGTATTGTATCCTTCCTTCATACGAGCGCATTATAGTATGCTTGAATACGGGAATACGTATGTCGGCCCCTACTACAGTAGTCACGTGGGTGACAAGCCGCTATAAGCGCATCTGCATATTCTGCCTAGACATCAGATATAAACATAAAATAGCATCGTTTGAAGATCGGTTTATAATGAAGGGCCCTTTGCTTGCTGAGCAATATCTAAGTAGATTTGCGTGTATATTTTTAACTTTAACATGCAGCCTCCGGTTTTTACTAAAGTCGAAAATTAAACAAACGAGTGTATTTTCCTGCATAGATTTATGACGATTACATAAACATGCTCATTACGTATTTTTGTGGCTATAAAAATGTTGAAACAAAATTTAAGTGGAATCTTTATAAGACCGCAAGATCTAGGCCTTCGCTTGGGTAAATACTTACGCACACATCTGGTTCTCAAAAGCAACAACTTTACACTTGGAAATGTTACCACTCATTAATTCAGGCTTGTTCTTCTTCCTCGTCGTTTTCCCTCCCCATTGCCGCGCTCTGGTCTGTGTTGCCTCAACCGGATTGCTTCTCCTCCTCGTCGTCCTCAAAGTACCTACATTTTCCCTCATTCACAGTGCACCCCTTCCACCATCCGTCCCATCATATATTTTATATACTATATACAAGTTTTCCTTTTTACGATTAAAATGAAATGCTTCAAATGTTAAATTATTCATCAAATCTTTGACGGAAATTTAAATCGCTTACTTAAGCGACTTTTAACTCCATCAAATATCTTTTATTTCATCATTATTTCGTATTAATGAACAATTCTTTAATTACTATTGTATAAATTGCTAATAAAGTAGTTGGATGTTTGAAATATATTTTGTTTTCTATTGATATTTTATAAACATGTTTTGACAACGAGTCCTGTGTGCAAACTTGCGAACTTTTCCAACTAGAATAATGTTCGGAAATGGAAAGAAAACCAAATTTCAGTTTGTAGGCAGATATATTTTTAAGGAGACAGATATAATATAAGATAAATGTCAAAAACCGGAAACGATTTCATTGAAAAATAAACAAAGCATTTTGCTTTCGACAAAATATAGTAGCTCTCCTGGATAAAGCAGAGGAAACCTGCTCCATTTTTCATTTTTTGAGAAAAAAATGTAATTATGTAATCGTTTAGAAAAAATCCTTAAGATCTTTAAGTACATTTTTCGCAACTTAAAATAAAATGATAAGTAAATATGAAGTAAAAATTAAACTTTAATTTTGTTTTAAAAAAAATGCGTCATTAATTAAGGATCAAATTCATACCGAAAATTCGAAGGAACAGTCTACTGGTTCTTGTATATCTGTATTTATCTTGGTATAGGCAAATACGACTGATAATTATAAAGTCGTCATCCAACAGATTATAAACCATTGCATCTTGAGGTAAAAGTTAATAAATATTAAAAATATTTTACTAATGAAATGTTCAATATTTTGCTATTGAACCAATTTATTAAAATTTACAGAGACGAGACAATACTCTGAAGTCTCAATAATATCACCAACACATATAAATATCGCTTGTATTTTTATAGATTGTACCCCATTGTAAAGGAAGTAATTTTCGTTTGCATTAGGATGAAAAGCGAAAAAACGGGCTTATTAAATTAGAGTAAATCTTTGAAAAGCTCAGTTAATTAGAAACAGATGTTGACAAAGAACGCAGTGTCAAAGAGTTCTTTTTAGAATTTATGAAATTAAAAAGTTTTTGATAGAGTGGCAAAATATTTGCAGATATCAGTTCTGTTTGTTATAAAAATTTAGCAAAAAAATTTAATTTAACTGTCAGATAATTTTCTTTTTCAAGCTAGAAAATATGTAGATATAATATTTAATATGAGTAAAGCGTAGAAAAGACATTTTTGCTGTCATCCAGCCTTTATCCGAAGAATGTAAATTAAAGCAGTAGTTTTTAGAAGGGGGATAGGGTCAAATTTATAGATATAAAATCAATGTTCTTATTTCATATCGGAACATACTTCACCCCTGTGAAAGTTATCCATAAAATCGGGTATTTCATTTCCCATTACTCCATTATTCTAATGACTACAATTAAATCGAATCAGCAATGGAAAAGGTCTTATTATTATTAGCTAAGAAAAATATGAAACTTGGCAAATATATGCAAAAATTATGTAGAATCCAACAAAACAATAACCTTTGCACCAGTCAATCAGCAGCAGCATATCAAGTTCGATCATTATGAAATTTGGCAGGCTTGTTTATTACATCAATAGGTACAAAGATCAATCCGAATTTGCAAGACAATCGGATCATTAGTTTAGCCAATTTTAGATTAACAATATTATTAACTGAATCGCGTTGCATGCGGCGATTGCTCCCCATTTAGGAGCTAGGTGCTTTGCCTTCGAGAATAAACGCTGAGTTTACTTTTAATAGAAGGTAGCAAGTACAAGTGTATAGGAACTTATTGCATAGGAACTTGTTCGCAAGTACAAGTTACTAGGCAATAATTGCTAAGTATTGTTTATATTGTTGATTCTAAAATCAATAACACAAAATACTGCCCTTTTTTCCCCCAAAAATTGTGAAGAACATATTCTGGCTGTGGCGTCAACCAAAAGAGAAACTACTGCGGCTATGTTATCAACGTGTTAGTCACGTCTTCAATTACTGACGATCCATTGAATTTCTAAAATCTGGATTTGTGCTTTATCAAATGAAAAAAATCTCTCAACCATTTTATAATTAAATACTATCAAATCGGAGATAAATTCGATTTTATCATTTGACAAACTTATGGAAGTAAAGAAAAAGTTTCCGATCAGAATTCCAATTGCATAATATTAATGCATAAAGTTATACCTATTGCAGGCGCATTCTTTAATCAGACTTTTTGTTTTTTTTTTTCAAAAAATAATTGAGGTGCTTTTTAAACTATAAACTAAGTTTTCAATCAATAAATTACAAGCAGTTCATTTATTACGCAATTATTAAGTTTTCATGACACCGCACAGCGTCGTTTGGAGATGCTATACATTTGACAAAAAACTTTTCTTATTATAAGCTTAAACAGATTCTTGGAGATTTATTACAAATTTTCAAAAAGCATTTAAGCCTTCTATAATTTTTAATATTAATAAAAGACTACGATATAATACGAAATTTCATTATCGCATAAAAGCCAACCATCTAACTTCAATCGGATTGCAAATTCGTAATTAAATCTACTCTAACTTTGCCATGATATTAATTGTAAATTGCTAATAAAAGTATCTATTTACTTTGATCAACTTTTTTTTTTTCGTATAAATGTACTGATTGGACAGGTAATTATATCCATATCATGATCTATTTGCATTTCCAATTACAATCTGTTAATGATGTATTTCCATAATAATAATGCACACGGGACGAGCATTGCTTAAAATATAAAATGCAATTTAGCTAATTGACCATGATCCTTACTTAAATAATAACCAAATTATTTAAAACCGAATCAATATTATGACGGCTTAATTTTAATTAATATTTCTATTGATTTTTGGAAAGTTTATAATTTTCTAATTTTTTTTTCAGCGTCGCCAGTCAAAAGAAGCTTTTAACGTCGACGCCCTTGAATATAAAATATATGGTTTAAGAAAAGTGAAAAGCTCCTCGTCCATAAAGTAATTTTAATTAAGTAATATAATAGTACACCCTTAAAAAGTCCAATAAATCTTCCAGGAATATGAAAATGCAATTGTAAATTTGATTTTATTGATTCCAAACAACATCCGTGGTTTACCAAATATTTACTACTATTCTATATTAATTATAAAAGCGGAAACTTTGATTTGATTTACTACTTAGTATTACACTCACATTATTATTAACTACGGTTATTGATGTAGAACCGTTAATAGGGAACATGCAGATTTTTTTTTATTTATTTGCATCCATAATGAAAAAATATAGTTTATTTGATTGAAAAGTGCAGTAGATTTTGTAAGAATGATTTTAAAAAACGCGCTTCTAGCGCAGCATGTCCAGTGACGTCACATTTAGCCTCTAAACAGATGCGCTTTTCTTGTTTGGAGGCTATTATGTGACGTCAGTATGCATGTCGCTTTCAGCTATTTCTGCTAATCAACTTTCAGCTGAACAAAGCAAAAAAAGAAGGCATTCTAATAGTAATAACATGAATTAGATAAATATATTATTGTACGGTGTAGTAGCAAAGCTTTGAGGAAAGCGAACGAGCATTCGTTGAAGGTCCAAGGACCAAGTAATGTAATGCCCGAGGTCCAATTGCGGAATAACAGTCCGAAGAAAAACTTATCCCTAAAACAAAGAAATGCAACAATCTCTATCAAACCAAAAGCTACCCCAATTTTCGTCCGGAAAACACATCTTATGGAATTTGTTTCATTAGCCCACGCAAGTTCTGCAGTCACGTACGAGAAAACTATCACCACAGCCAAGCAATCGCAGGTAAATAATCCGATTATTTTATTGTTAATTCGAAAATGGATTTGTGCTATATGCACTACAACAAATCTTAGGTAATTGTTTCGCAAAATCGAAATGGCTTGTTTGTTGTTTTATTACCTATATAAAAAAGTTTGTATTTTTCACACAGTATCTGTGAGAAGTTAACTTCTCCAGTTCAGCCCCGGTAATAACTTTCCAAACTTGTATAAAAGTGCCATTGGATTTTCGCTTTTCCGAAGTTATGCAGGCCTCAAGCCACACCAGTGTACGTAATTATTAGCTACATATATTATTATTTAACACAATTTAAAAATATTCATCAATCAAGGGAGTTAAATCCAGCCAGCGCGCTGGCTGGATTTCTCCGGGAGGCCTTTACAATTTCAGAGTTCATCCTAATTTTTTTCCTCTTCCATATTTTGCCGCACCCTGTTTGCCATAAACACGGACCTTCCAAATGACCGAATATCCTTTCATCAAATCAATTGCGGCCGTGTGTCTTTAATTTTAATGCGCTTGACTAAACATATTAATTAAGAATTGTGGAAATTGAAATATGCCGGTGTTAATGAAAACGCCCATGTTGGGCAAAACATAGCCGAGATGATCTGTCTGCTAAGTATGCAATTAGAAAATCTGCAGCAGGATATCGAACGGAGTGGAGAGAACTGGAGCTTTAGCGGTTACGGTAGCGGCTCTACTAAATATGCAGGATCGGTGACATCTATACATCAGAGAAACCTGCTGGAGCAGTGTGCCCGGCATATACAAACCCTTTTACGTGCAGTGTGGGTCTCGTCTACTGCTGTGAATTTCACACCCCTTGAACTATGCATCACACAATCGCTTTAACACCTACAGAGACATATACATATATATGTGTGTTGCTGTTAATTAAATTAATTTCCGAGTTTATTCGTTGAATTGATCTGGAAATACGAAAATTAATTTCATTTTTAATACGATTGCGAATTGGATATAGATGGAAAACTAAGTTGTGTTTGTAATATAGAATTAATTTATTCAGCAGGTAAATAATAATTTTGTTCAGTTGACATAAGAACTGTTAGATAAACTAGAACTTCCGGAAAATGTCTTTTAAAACTTGACGCTAAACTGTTGCAAACTATTTTGTATATTCTTCGAATTTCAAATTAGCGCCCAACAAAAGTTGGAATGCTGTTTTGAATATACACAGCTTTTCATTTCAGGAATTATGTTTGGAAAATGCAGAAAAAAAAGAAATTAATAAGTTTAGTGCGAAAACGTTGAATAGGATCAATAAAATGGCGAATTTAATGGGTATTTTTAGTTTGGAACGAAGCTCATATAAATGCAGAATACTGATAAAGCGGGCCCTTGCTGCATGTTTGTTCGGTTTTCGAAAATAGGCAATAAGGTGCGGGGGTGGTTGTATGAGAAACCGGTCAGTCTCTGATAAGTGAGTGTTTTAGATTCCCATTTAATAGCTTCCTGTTTAATGCGAGTGCCAGTAGTTGTGTGTTAATCAATCTGGCAGGGGGATGCCAGGGGTGGTAAAGTGTACTCTTAGCTCTTTGATCTTCACCCAGTGTTGTTTACCGACGTAAGCCGCGCGACTCATCACTATCACACCAAGTTAGAGAAAGTTTTAAATATTCAACGCCCGTTACGCGGCCAGCAAACACATGCGCTAATTAAAATTTTCTAGAACACAATTTATAATCTTGGTCGCAAAAAAACGCTGACTTGATGAGCAAATGCAAAGAAATAACAATCATTTTTGAAATAATAATGGCTACGTCATTCATCTACTACTACTTCTTCATAAAAGATGCATCTAGCATAAAAATATGTTTGCTGCAAATCAGTTTTATTCATGTTTTCTTCATGCATAGGTAACTCCTCGAGTGTAAACGCAAAATGCAAGCATCAAAATGCAGGTAGTGTCACTCAACTTCTGAAAACAATCCTACAGAAATATGTTTATTGTTTCTAGAAATTGAAATTGAGTGTCTAGAGCAGAAAGTAGTCTATTGCCGCTCGAGGAGCTATCTGAGGCGCATAGCTGAGGTGCTATGCATATACAGAGAGAGGTGCTAGGTGCGCCGAGGTGCTATGTATATACAGAGAGCCGAGGCGCTATATGCATAAGCAAAGAGCTGAGAAACCCGACAAGTTTTTGTATTAATTTCTTCTTTAATGTGTAGCGATTAGCGAAACTACTAATTAAAATTGAAGGAACTTCTAAATAGGTTAACATTAATATAATGTTAATTTGTTATTCAATTGAAGGTAATGAAGTAAAGTAATTCGGGAAATAGGGTGTTTTGAGATTATAACATAATTAAAATAACAATAAAGAAATACTAGTGCAGTTGAAATGAAATGAAACTGTGTATAGAGATGAAATGAAACCAAGTAAAGAGAAAATGTATGCAAATGAGATTGGTGTTATATTGTATGATTTAATAAGCATCTAGAGATTGAGCTAATTTGTTCGCTCATTAAGCGAATGATTATTTCTTAAAGGGTTAAATGTGGACTCCTAGTTTATATCTGAAACATACAAAGCACTAGTGCAAACTAATAGATATTGCACATGCCTTCGTATCACTATTGACAGCAATTATTAATAAATTATCCTAATGTGTTTGCGTTGAATGTGTATGCTTGTTTAACCCCGCAGAACATAAGTTATAACTGACGTACTGGCCAAATGGTATGAATTTTTTAGAAACCGCAAATTGCATATTAACTATTGATGTGATTTGAGGAAACATTGACTGGAGGTCGCAGGACGAGAGGTGCTCTTTACGGCTGTGGCGGCCAAAAGCGGAGCGTAAAACGGAACTTGTGATTGGCGGCCAACGATCAGATCGCCGATCGCATTTATCCTCGGCGAAGTTTACGCGTCCTGCCACTGACCCCCTGGCTCAACCTGCTACGTCTACGTTGAAGCTAGGCACAAACTCCCAGCGGAATGTCTTGATTTTTAACATTCTCCTCAACAAATAGTATTTTCATTTTATTATTAATCTTGCACGTTTTTATATTTTTATTTCGGCGAGGGATGGATGCAACTAACTTTCGCCCGGATATTCATGTATTACTTATCCACCGTTAAATTGAACGCAATCTCCGTGGTATGCGAAGACCACAGCACGTATTGCTCGATAATCAAACTGTAGCCCGTGTATATTAAATAATTATTGATAGTCCGCTACGCGACTATCAATAAACCAATACAGTGCAAATTAAAACATTATTTCTGCCACTGCCTCATAAAGATTTAATCAATTTTATTGGGCATGCACCAACATATTCTAATAATCAAAACACCAAACATTTTTTCAGAAATCAATGCCGAAACATCAATCGCAATTATCTCCTATAGGCATCTCGTTTTGAAACAATCAAACACGGAAGTTAACTAGACAGTTGCAATGTAAATGTGAAATTCTCCAAATGCTATAGGAGACAATGTTGCTCTAGAGACAACAAAAGCATAACAAATTATTTCGGTAAATTTTTTTTGACATTGTCCGTCATCATCAGTCCATTAAAATCATCTAATTTGATATCAGAAAAAATTTGTTCCTCACTTTTGGTTCTTCTTTAACTCCAATCTTGGTCTCTAAATGATTTAATTTCATTAGAAGTCTTTGTATGGCTACACGATCAAAAAAGCTTGAAAAAAATGTAAGTATGCACTATCAATAGCTTTGTTTTGGATTTATGCTTAAATTCCTGTGATTAACATGCTCCTAAACGGTTTGTAATTACAGATACTCCTTTATCAAAAACATGTCCTTTATTTGTAATAATATTATGTTCAATTCGGAATTAAATAAATGATTTTCAATGAAGCTCTCATTCAAAAAAAATGCCATATTGAAATTCAAAATTGATAATTTTGATAAATCAGTTTTCAAAGCATTCTGCAACTCACATACATAATAGTGCATGCACGACATATATCCGAACGTTGCATTCAATCAAACCTATATTTTTGGAAACATTGCGGGATTGTAAACATCTATAGGATAGAGCTAATTGAAGTGCTTTGATTACATTTAGCTTATAAACCAATAAGGGGTGTACGTTATTCATTTGGAATTTCACAAATTAGCTCGCTTCTAACATGAATTCTTACTCGTAAAGTCAATATTCAATTCGCAGAAAGCAACATTGAGATATCTCAATGCTACCTACACAATTCATAGAGCGTTGATAAAGCACGCCAGAAGCTGTTTTTAGCTTGTGAAATTGAGAGCGACCAGCAGGAGTCCCCATAGATTCCAAAATTACGGCAATTCATCGTGTTTTTGAAAGACCAGCTTAAAAATATTAGTTCATTGATTTCCATTTATCACAATTAAAGAGCAGTTTATATATTAATAGAAGCAGCATTATGCTTAAACATCTGTTCTTGTATCATCAGCTTGGAATTATAATTGGGTTTCATTGATACAGAAGCATCAAATGATAAATGATACCCAGAAGTTATAAACTCATTTTACATTTGCTACTGGCTGTGTGCAATAAAAGTATTTTTGAGATAAAAGGTTACGCGGAAACGGAATAAATGATTGATCATGATAGTGAAAAGCAGCTAATATGCCAATTATAGAACTTTTCTTTATGAGCACAATGCAAACGCACTGTTTTGTTTTCGTTTTTCCAAAACTATCAATTTTTGCGTACAACATTCATGGAGGCTAACAAAAGTACAAACATGGTAAACCGCTAATTATCCTGCCGCTTGAACTCGATTAGATTTACTGAGCGGTTATTCAGTTCGCATAGAAATTACATTTACAAAAGTTACTAATTTAATCAACATTTCAATTTTTTTTTCATGATTTAACTAACATTACTGAAAAAGTCAGATATTCGCCATTGGGCTCTGGCTCGATCTTTCCTGATTACTATCATTGATCTAGATCTAGACGAAGGAGTGTGTAAAACGCCATAATCCAAATATTTGCATCTTCAACCCCCAAAACTTTCAATGGATTTCTCATTTGTTAATTAGTAATCAATTAATGTGTGTTACATTTGACCAGATATTAGAAAGTTTAAGGTCTACAATGTCAATTAGTAAACCTAAACAGAAGCTAAAAATTTCAATCAGGTGCCGCAGTTATGCAAATTCACTATTTATCCAATTTATTAATTAAAAACAAAGTTAAATTAAAAATATCTGTTTTCGCTGGTTTCGCAATCAAAGTCAAGCAGGTAATGGGTATGCATTTACACGTACACGCCAGACTCGCGAGATTGGAGCGTACACTCCAATTCAGCACCTAATAATTATTTAATAAAAAATGATAACAAGCAGCAATGTGGTGGTGACGTAGAGCTCATGATCCAATCGACAAACACCACAGTTTATGGCAACATGCATCCGAATCCCTTAAAGGGTGTCATTGTGCAGAAAATAAATTTGAAAAACTTACCCACGCTTGTTTTCGGTAAGCTGTTGATATATCTTGTCTTGTAGTTGCAATGGAGATGGAAATCATAGCAAAGATTTATCGTGCAAGTTTGAAAAGCTCATGTCCGAGAACAAGACGTGCATTAGTCTCCGGGAAATTATGCGTTTCCTCTCTGTCTCCTTTCCTGTGTTGTACTTAGAGATATATAATTTAAAAGTAGCACCATAAAAACATTTTCCTGGATATAATTTAAAATTGTGTAATATAGTCGTAGCGACACCCCAGAGATGCGTTGCAGTGAAAATACACAGGCAGCGTGTTAATTCCTATTCCAGTAAATCGTATAGTTTTCCACTGTCTGTTAGCAGTAGAATTCCAAGTGCATTCCAAAGGGCTACAATGTGGTTTCCTGCTGTCCATAGAAAGGTCGAGTGTTTTAGTTAGTTCCTATATACTCGTAGGTACCCTATATTATCTAAATGTATGTGGGGGAGTACATAGTGTCATCTGTGTGCTCGTATTCCATCTCCGTTTGTTTTCTCTTTATATGTCTATATATTTGTATGTATATATATATCATACTCCATCTCCTGTATATACAACCGATTTACATGTCAAACAATACCACATTAAATTTCCAACCGTGTTGTGTAATAATGAATTTATATGGAATAAATTAACTTCGCTAGATATAATAATATAATAAAATGATTATCGTCATTTACATAAATATATTTTTTATTTTTGGAGGGGGAGAGACAAATGGCGAAAGTGTCGAACCTTTTTTTATTAGTAGTAGTTTATGTATTTTATTATTATAAAATATAGGGGTGCGTTTCATTTTTATGTCTATATGTGGTGTAAATTTTTTAAAAGACTGACTTGTGCTGCGAGCAATTTGGATGCGATGCCTCTGGAATATTTTTGGACGAGATATTTTGGAGATATTATATGATGGTGCGTGATACATATACGCATGGTGTTCGCGCCATTCAAATGCCTCCTATTTATATTTATACAGATAGCAATCGTTGGAAGAGAATTTCTGGAAATGGTGTCGTAAATGCGGCAACAGTTGCTACTTGGATTTGCTAGCCAGGAAGCAAAAAGTCCCCCCCAATTAAAATCGAATCATTTATAGAATACGAAGAATGTTGTTTGACATTGTCAGTGATGAACTTAATTACAAGGAGCAGCTTGTAAGAAATTAATGCTAATCCAATTATTAATTAACGACTATTCAAAACATTCCATTTCTATTATATGCCTTATCATTGTCTTCCTTATGATGCTAGACGATGTTTAAATATAAATAAGGCGAGGAATAAAACATGGGTGGGACACATGATAGACAAGTCTAATTAATCCTAACCCGGCTTGATCCAGGATTTCATTTGACGATTTCGACTAGATTAAAGCTTGGACCCAGCCAGTGCAACTATGATTCACAATGAAGCCTGCATGTCTATAAGCTCAACTTGAGTGGAAATCGCATTGTTGAACTAGTATTGTTGTCAAAATGTCATTACGATCAGAAAAAATCACTCAAACTTACCAATATTATCTAAATTATCCAATGAATATCTAAAGATGCTGTTGGTCATCTTCCAAGACCTAGAACCTAAGAATATTTGATTAGGGAGCTCGCAATATTTTATGGTCTCTCATCTTCCATAGATTGAGGTGCTAGGGCAATGGGACTCGGTACCCTCAGTAGATAGTACTGAGTAGCTTCAAGTAGTTTGGATGGATCTGCTGTAGAGCGTTCAAGATCCATCCAACAATCCATCGACAATGGATTTTCACACTCAAACAGATATGATTGTGGAATTATATTAACATTTTTAGATAAATCTGTTCATGATCTTAACTAAATCATTAAATTTTAATAAAAAAAAGGTCAGATTTAGCAAATAATTGGAGGATGGGTATAGTAAAAAGATATGTTTTGGAGCGCTACAGTTTCTTTCAAATATTCTGTAAACGTTCGGCAGAAATTGCCGCAGTTGTGGCGATGCGAGAGACGATATATAAGTATACCACATGTCTTAAAAATCGAATATTTCATTTTAGAAAAAAGTTTTTAAACTACTGGACCGATCAAAACCAAATTTGAATATTTAGTTTCTTGTCGTAATCTATGTCATTTGATTTCATTTCCAGCATTAGCTTTTTATTATGATATTTATTACATATTAGATCGAATTAATTTTGTTGTGTTGAAGGCTGAGAAGTTTTTACGATGGTGCCCGTATATTTGTACACATGTAGAGAGATAGATACTTGTGTATTTGATTGCAAAGCATTCGCATCCATGTGTACCACTTTGGACGCGTGACAAATTACCACATTTACATGCATGTGTCAAGAATGGCCCCTTAAAATAACCGCTTTTATGATAATAATGGCCGGTTCACATTATTCATTTCGTAGATTTCCGAACAATGATGATCCACAAGCGTACGTGTTATTATATTGACGACGTGTCAATACATTAATTACTTTTGGCAAACAATTAATAGACGACAATATTATAACAATACAAATCATCGTCCTTTATTAATGAATCCTTCATTATACAATATTTTAATAATTTATTAGCACTCCTTTTATAATAAAATTTGAAATACTGCCAGATTTTATTAATATATTTTCATATTTAATTAACGAAGACTAATTAAATAGTTCGCAAATGTAGTTAAATTCTTTTTAAACAAAAGGTGATTTCGTTGCTAGTTAGAAATTTTATATTAATTAAACACCTCAACGGGAATTACATGTTAGTCGAAACGTCTGCTCATTACTTTAACATTTGTGCAATTATTTTTCAAACTCGTTTCCATTTTATTTATATAATTTATATACTATATAAAGCGTTACAATTTCATTCCAAACCTAATTTATTGCCAATTAAAAAAATTATTTAAAACCATTAATTATTATTTCCGATCAAAATAAAATGGCAAAATTCGTGCAATCAATATTATTAATTTAAAATTTAATCTATAATCTTCATCCGCTTTTATTCGATTTGTTAAGTGAAAATTTTCAATTAAATTTATAAAACACAGGTATATCAAAGCTGATTTACACAATGCATTTTTAATGCCTATAGTAATTTACGTATACATAGTACTACAGTTCTCAAATTTGCAATACGCAATCTTTATAGCTACATTTTTGACCGATATGAATATTGTCAGATCTCGGTCCAGCTACTTGTTAACAAATTGTTTTTATTGAAAAATAATTTTGTTCCTGTAGATTCGGTGGCTATTCAACGTATGAATGTATATTTACTGAATGCCCGCTCTTAAGGGAGAGCGCGAATGAACCAAATGCAGAGAAATACTGATAGTAATTTTAAGTTTTATATACCTCACTCACATACACATTATAATTGAAATTCATAAAGTGCACACTGCGGTATCATTAAAAAAAATAAATGTCTGTGCTAATAAATATCATAAATTTCAAAAAATTAATTAAGAAATTTAAACCAAACCGAAAAAACAATAACTACTTGAATAATTGGTCACATATATTTTTTCGATCTCGAGGGAAACAAAGGTGTATTAAACCGTGTCTCAATTAGTCGATATAATCCCTTGACGAGCGGTTTCATAAAGATAATTTTATATTACAACGGAAAAGCCTTGTGGCTAAAGGACATTATATTTGTATCCTTTGCATAATTCAATAATTTCAAAATTAAGTTTTATTATATTTACATAATTTACATTTCACGCTGTCACAGATAATTAAATCAGCACAAACTTTTCTCATTACAATGACTTGCTATTTTTCACTGATTAAAATAAATATAAAACATATACAAAGCAACGTTCCGCCCATATACTTCCTTCTTCATATTACTGTTGAAGTCCTACAATCTCACAGTGATTTTGCAAAATATCTCCTAGATTCCATTTTCGATTATGAATGTGGATAACCGCATGGTTATTATAAATAAATTGATACAGAATAGGCCTGATTACTGGTAGTAATAACTAATATTGCCTTACCTGACGCAGTATAACTTGCCGGACGGATCTTGAGTGCTACGTCACAACGCCATTGTTGCTGGTTGTTGTAAAAAGCTCAGTTCTTTCAGAACTAAACTTCCGTTCTTTTATTTCAACTAACTTCGCGCCAGGTTGGATATAGTTGAGTAATAAAACATTACTCAAAACCCGTGAGTAATGAATAGCAATATATATATATATATCAGAAAACGCTTTTATAAAGAGATGTAATGTGGAAGTAGAAAAATAGTTTTAATAGATATTAAAGAGCATCTTAAGGCAAGGCTGATCTTATTATAAGCTGATGACCATAATATCAAGAAGAAAATTGAAAGCATCCATCAAATAAATGCGTTGATAAAATGAGCTTGAATAAAATGTAATCTACTCTACGGAAGTTATATATTTTGAGAAAAATTCTAAGTGTACTTCTTTATTTTGTTATTAAGTACGAAAAGCATAGAAGATTAGAAGTTGAAAGAAAATTTAAACAAGCTATTGACTCGATGTGTGTGTGTGTGTGTGCGGTTTTTTTTTTGCTTCTTTCTTTGGTTTTTGGTCTCTGGACTTGCAAGACCCCGGAAGTGACACAAGCCAGAAAAGGAAGCAGGCGACTGTTTCATGAGGTTTTATTTGAAGGTTGAACTCAACAAGGGAAAATCGTTTCTATCCGTTCTACTTATATTGCAATGCAGACCCCACATTCAAACCGAAGATTGCAGAAAATTGCACCATAATCTCAGAAATAGTGTGGTGTCTTATCCGCACAGCCAAACTTTGGATATTATCTGTCATTAAGATTTAAACGTTCTTCAAGGCTCAATAATGTAATAGTGAGATTGCGAAATAAAACGAACCAATCATATCATTTTTTTTTCTTGTATATTGATTTAATATCTAGTTTATTATTTAGACAATGGTATGTTTATGAATAAGAAATAATAATTAATA
Source organism: Cryptophagus acutangulus (assembly GCA_963556235.1). Classification (NCBI taxonomy): domain Eukaryota; kingdom Metazoa; phylum Arthropoda; class Insecta; order Coleoptera; family Cryptophagidae; genus Cryptophagus; species Cryptophagus acutangulus. The sequence continues at coordinate 999,916 of OY744558.1, read as the reverse complement.
TATGGTACAATATTGGAAATTAAATACGAATTAATTTAATCAATAGATAACGCCGAACACATTTGTTGACATCAATTTTTCCCCATTCAATTATAAGTATTTGAGAATTAATAAACATCAATTGCAAATGTCAAAAACTAACATGATGATTAATATAGAAATGCTTCGGTGATGTAAAAAACATATTGAAAATTAATTTTCAATAATTAAAATTCAATTAATAACATGTATATAGAGATATCATTTGAAATATAATCTGTTTGTTTTGTAAATTACCACAATGATTTCTTCCATCATTTTTTAATATAATACTGTAGAAGCTCGCTTAAAATTAACAAAAATTATGATACATTCAATTTTAACACTAATTTACTAATTTGGCACTTGAAACAATAATACATCCTCAATAATAATGTTAATAAAGAGATAATATTTTCATATTAACGGCGATCCTTTTTTATCCTTGTCCAGGATGATATCTGGTAACATTTGTGCTACATTAACTACTACCTGCAAATTAGATTAATTTTGCAGAGAATGATTTTCTGAAAAAACAAACTATGAAACAGACGCCATAAATAAAAGTGGTACTAGTAGGTTTATGATAAATGAATAACCCAGATATGTCAGAATTTTCGCTACATTGTTATAATCTTTTTCTTCAGTGCAACTTCATTTCATATTCTCACTGTTCTTTTGCACATATTGCATACCTAGACAATGTTATATATATATATAATTTTTTTTTTAGCATATGATATGTTTTTGGAATATATTATTTATACGCCATGTAGTTGTACGAAAAAATTACCTCTTCGCTTCTCTAACGCTCCAATAAACGTTATACATTGTGCTACACGAGATTTTTCATTTCTTTTAATCAGAATACAATATTCAGAGTCACAGTTCCATTTCGTGCACTCATTTTTCAAATTAAATAAATTAAGTCAAATTGTCTGGATATTCGAGAACTAAATAGGTCATACCATTTCCTGGATATTTTTCCTTCTTTTGTTTTTCCTGATGGAAACCACCATCTATCCACACCTTCAGCTAACTAATATGGTTTGAACAATAAACAAAAAGTTGGTTCGTTAAAAGGTGCATATTATAGAAATGAAAGTTATTTCTGTGTGAAATAAGTGAATTAATTATGAGAACATTTTAAAATATCTAATATTTAATACATTATTTACAAACACAACTATAACGCTAAAACATTTACATTTATGTATATATTACAACAAGCTTATTTATAAATCATTCCTGAAAAGCTAACCAACAAACTAACTTTATTATTAAACGAAAACATATAGTCGATGTGATATTAATGTTTAATCAATTAGGCCAAACAGTATTATTTAGATGTGATGAATTTGTCTAAGAGTACGATGCCAAAAAATGATAGGGCTGTCTACCGACGTTTTCTATTTTATTTTGTGAAAGAGAATAAAAATCACATAGAAATATCATTTTGTTCGTTTATTTTGAGACTCGGAGGGGTTGAAATTTCAAGTTTAAAGTGACATGACGTCACAATTTGAGAACGCCTTCGGCCTATAGTACTTGGCACGCATAAACACCGACAGCAGTAAAAAGAGGGGAGTGATTTGAAATCCGCTAACTGGTTCGACCTATGACGTAGTTTTCTCACTAAATTGGTTCTAATTTGACTTCGATTAAAGATTGCTAATTTTTGTAATTATTTTTACTGCCACTCGTTTATCGAATTTCCGACCTAGTAGACAGCCCCATTATACAATTTCCAACTGAAATGTGCAACCAGAAAAAGCTCAAACGAATACATGTATATATTAAATACTAATAAAGTTTTCCCAAAGTTTATTATTGATGCAACACTGCAGCGTTTCGAAAAATCTATGATAGACATTCAAGTTCACCATCATACTCAATTACATTGGACAATACGGCACTTCTCTCATCAAATATGCAACTGGTTTTTTTTAAAGGTAAAAGCTTTATAGTAGACGATATCAAACTGTATCGCCAATATCGATTTTGAACTTTTTGCTTTATTGATTTTGCCAAAAAAAATTTGGCCAAATTTCGCAACTCAAATAAAATATATAGTATATGATGACCCATCAAAATAGCTCCGACTTTAAATAGTAGTTCAAACATAATTGAATCCCGAAAGATGATTAAGTAAAATTAAGTTAAGTTAAGTGAATTTAACTAAAATTGGATTTGGCTTTTGGTAAAATCTGCTAAGTAGATTTGTTTGAGTTATGGTGTGTTATGTCTTATTTTGGACGTATTTTGATGGGACTATTTGGTCGAGATTGCTTTGGTTGGTTAGGTAAACTTAAAGTTTATTCTCAAGTTGTTATGTGGGTGGCATTTTATCCGAGTAGCATAAGTTTTAATTTGCAAAGTTCGGAACGAACACGATTATCGCAATATTGATATTATTACATCGGCTATAATTTAAAGTGAGTTAAATTTGGTTAGCTTGAACGGAAAATATCTCTTATAAATTCTGTATCTATATGTACAATTAATTAATTCATTATTTATAATTATTATTTAGATAGAAATTAACCGATTCACATTTATTGGATGCAAAAATTAGCACATTTTCATCATTAATTGTTGTGGTCAAAATTAAACGCTTAATTAATCGCAGACTTTGTAAAAAGATTTCGTCCACGTTGGTTTTTGTATTGAAAATTTCACAAAAGCGCACGGATATGTATAATGTATGACGTTTTAAATTATGCAATGAATTTGATCAAAAAAAAAAGACAAACAACAAAGCTGAGCAATAAAGTTTCTGGTTTTGAGCTGGATTATTTGATATGGTACATTAATTTTGAGAAAGGGAAAGTGTTCCCGACAAAAAACAGTGAAGAATCACAGCTGCAAACTGGGGGACTGCCCACCTTACCATGCTGACACATCCTGCAACAAAAACATCTTATATATTTCATAGAATCAATATCCGGTTCAGTCAAAATTAGAATTATTCGCTTCCGTTCTTTCTCGCATTGCACAAAAAACGGTTGCAACTTTTGCAACTGCAATCAATAATACAACTGTTGTACGAAACTGAGCTAGACAATGATTGGTGCGATTTTGATTGTAATTTGTTATAATCTTGTTATGATACGGTCCCAAGTTAAATTGGCGAATATTAAATAAAACCAAAAGTTGCGCTGATATGTGGGTTGTCTTTTTAGTTTTGCATATAGGCGCTTTTACACGTAAAGTAAATACTCAACTTCATCAATAGAGTAGCAAAACATAGAATTAGTAGATCGTCCTCCGCGCAGTCCCGATCTAAGTCCTACTATATTTCCCTACTAAGCTTCCAAGCTTCGGAATGCAGTGGATCGAGTTGAAGACCGGAATAACTATTGTAAACAATTGCAAAAGTGTTGCAATTTAAAAAACGCAACCTTGTAACATTGGCTTCATTTATATTTGATAATATTGTTATTGAAATCCAAGTTGCTTGTCGAGAGAATAAAAAGGAATATCGTGCTGCACCGCCACAACCGCGAAGTACCCACCACTTGAAACATTTACTTCAGGCTAAGGGCTAAGAGGTTATTTAAAAATCCATCTCCGTTCCAAACACAGTGGAGAATGTCAGGAAGCTGCATTTAAATGTAAAGTGAATCGTTTAAATTTTCGTAATATAAAACGTTCAAATGTCAATAAATGACTTGCGCTGCTATACCTACTTTCAGCTGATATTTTATTCATTTGCCAATTTTCGGACAATTCCCGCCGCTTTTATTTTTTCGAATATTATTTTGTCATTGATCGTTCAATATTTCATCCAACTAAGCCTTTATATAATACTTCTATTAGCCGAAAGCAGTTCGAAAATTTATTTTACGGTCTCATAGACTTACCACAATTATGCATGCATTCGAGAAAACCACCTGGAATTGTTTTAGCCTGAAAATTGGTATGCTTTTCGCATATTTTATATAAATTACATTAATATTATCGTAAATAATAGTTACACCCGGATACAACTATGCCATTCATTATAATTAAAATCAAACTTTCAAAAACTAACTTGTACAATAATAATAAAACCTATTCATAAAAATCGCATTTCTGCGGCCACTGCAATGGTTTCGAGGATATTGTGCTCTAATTAGTACAACCACGGTGATAATGATAGGCTTACTCTACAGTTTATCCCCGGATTGAATTACAAAGAGAAAAACTTTCTAATTTTTATTGAAAAAAAAAATGCTTTAGCATCTTCTAGTCTTAGTATTCACAAGATTTTGTGATTGACATCCAGATAATCATGTTTTTTCCGGTGAAGAGCGTAAAAATGTCCTCCTTGCATCCCAATCCGGATACGTCATGTATTTGCATATCGTCAAGCAAATGCAACCAGAGGAAGTTTCTAACTGGCAAATAGCACCACGATAAATGTTTATTTATTATTAAAAATAAACATGGGAAATAACCGTCCGTCAGAAGCTTAAACTATGAAGTTTTCCAAACTGACACGTAAAGTTTCAACTTTCTGTTAGAGTGATTTTCTATGAGAAAGTTTAATGTTTTTGGTTTATATAACACAGTTGAGGATTTATGTTTCCATAATAGCTGTTAATACGAAAAGTAAGACCCTTAACCGTTCAAATGCGGATCAGCAATAAAACTATCTTTATTCTCGGCGTATACTTAAAAGATTGAAGCCGATTGTTGATTAATCATTCGAAGCCAAGCAGCACGCAGCAAACTTGTAAACGAAGAGAAAATAATTTAGCATAATTTCGAAATAAATCAGATTTTATTGCAAATAAATATGGTACATAAAATATTGAATAAACAAGCAGTAGTCGTTTGGCCTATATCTGAAATAATGAAAAAGTAAATAAATAAACAAACTTAATTTGATGCGGCGCCAATAATGCGAGCTGGTGCGCGGAAATTAATAAAACATCCCAATTTGTTCTCGATAATGCGATATTGTATATAATTGTCATTTAGTGTTGGCTGTCGATATATGAATGCAGATTTACGGGCGCCAATGTTAGTTGGTTGCATAATAAAAGTGCGACGCATTGGCGTGGCGGTTTTTCGTTATTGATAGGTACAAAACGGCGGCGCGTTCCTCCAAGACAAGAGATCGAGACAAATTTATTGCACATAACATAAGAATAGGCAGAAAGATGCACAATATATACGTTAGCGTGCAATAGAACGGGGGGGCTAGTGGAAATAAATTATAAACCATCTGTAGTGGAAAATAAAAAAGTGGTGCGGAAAATGGACCAGGAGGAGCATAACCCATATAATAGTAAATCTAAGGGAAATATGTTTTAGCGTGGACGTGCAGGCAATGTTGATTTTGGGGGAGTTCTTTCTCGACACATATTGAAAATTTGAAAATGTCGAATTAAATTTTAGATGCACGTCAGTGTAACAGGTGGTTCAAATTACAGTGGTTTACAACCAACATTTCGAATGGCTAGAGATATGGATAATTCTCCAAGATCAATACCGAATACTGAATAGCGAATATCGTATATTCGTACCGGCTGCATCGGTCTAACGGTCGTACAAGTCGAGGATTATCTTCGTTACATTGGCGGCACGTCCGGCGGTGGCTGAGAGACAGACTCGACTACTGCTCGACTACTCGAAAAGTCGAAACTCCTGCTGAATTATGATTATTTATTGTAAGTTGTGGGGATTTGTATGATCGCTGGCCGCTGTCGGTTTCCGCTCGGCGACACTTCAATAATGATACAGATCGTGCGCTTAATATGTACATAAATTTGATGATGATGGAGGTGGGGGGATATGCTTAATGCTAGGGGGTGAAAAGTGCATGGTGCAAAAAAGCCGTGTCGTAGATTTTTGATTTGTTATCTGTACCTGATCCTTGCGAGGTGGCAGGCGTGTAATGTCCCAAACCAGAATCAACGGCCGGGTCTGGCCCTGCCTGCACGACGTCCTTCTCTGACGAGGAGACCATTACAATTTTGGGCGGCTCGTCTTGAATTAAAGGCCTGCTGATGTTCCGTTTGCCCGCGTCTGCAATGAGAACCACCCGTCAACACCACATCCATAACAATTTTAATAACAACGAAATTGGACGCGCTCATTATGCTCATGTTCATTCAGATAAAACAACATCAAAAATAAATGTGTGCTCGCGTATAATGTGTATAACAAAATATACAACTAACTAACGCACTTATTGGCCTAGAAAACGTCTTCCGCGAAAGTTTAGCATCGGGATTGCCCTGGGGGATAGAAACACACTTTGAACTCATCTCAGGTAAAGAGAGCTTACAAAAAGTGTGCTTTCATTGTGTTGCTGAATATCACCGCAGAGAATAAGTTGCGCCCTGTCTTAACCCTAACTTTGCCCATTACGGCAGCGCGTTATTGTAATGCCAAAGTTGCTTCTTTCTCTGCAAAGGTATTTATCATTGCATATACATGGCCAACCATCGCCACCCATATATACTGCAAAATATGTCGGCGGCGTCGGCAAGCCACCTCCACCTCACCACGCGCCTTCCAAACAAGACTGTTTGTTGGTGCTGCCTGCCTGCCTGCCTGATGCTGCCTCATGCCGCCTGCCCAGGCCCACTGCCAACCTCCTACTTTCAAAACTTTCCAAAACTCATGAACAGAAAACATAATTACGTCCTTTGAATAATTACGACTTACTAATACTATTTATTTATTCCAAAATCAACCCATTCTAAGTTATACCTTTACATCTACTTTTTTTTTTATAAAACGTACTATTACGTAATTAAATATTTTAAATTGTATAAGAGTGAGGATAATTAATGGTAATAGGAGATTCTCGTTCTACTGAGATCTCAGTAGAAAGACCTAATCAATCTTCTGTAGATTCATTATAGAAATGTTTCTTTAAAGGGTCAATATTACCGAGATTACGTTTTTATTAGGACGAAATAAAAAACGTACTATTACGTAATTGATAATCTCGGTTCTTTAGTAGATGAGTTGAGTACAGAAGTTTCTTTAATTCTCGGTCTACTAAGATCTCAGTTGAGAGAAAGAGAAAAACTCGACGAATCTTCAAATCTTAACGCTTTTTCAAAACGTTAATATTACGGTAATTACGTTTTTATAAGAACCCGAACGAAATAAACAGAAAAACGTATTTTTACGTAATAATTTTCTCCCAATAGAGAGAAAATTTTTACTACTACAAGATTATAACAATAAAAATTGGAATTTTTAGATTGGCCACATATAGATACATAATCTAGACCAATATACAAAAATACAGTGTTACACTTTAAATAAACTATGCTTTGAATGGTTATCCATAAAAATAGGTTTTAGTCAGGTTTAACGATTGGTGACAAATGCTCTTTATGTTTCTTTCTATTCCATTAATTTTTAAATTGTAATACCCACAAACTGCACCCACATTTGAAATGATTCGTGTTATCACAAACAACATGATTAATAATTGATTACCTTGGTTTGTCAACATCATAATTAAAAGCAACCTTTAAGACTATAGATTAATTATTAAAAACAATTTGAACTTTTGTTTTACAATATAATGAAGTCCACTTGCACTAGATCGATTCATATAATATTTTTTTCCAATAATAACAAGAATAAGTGAAGAATGAAGATGATTACTTCAGTTTAAATGGAGTGAAATTTGATATCCTAAGATCTAAAACGCAGAAATTTAAAATATGTATAAGCTTGAACATTATTTATTATTAAATAAACTAATATAGTAAATGGTGTATCATTCGTTTGAAAAGTAGATAATTAGTTAACTCTGATAGCTAATAAGTCAAGAGGGGTGGCTTCTAGTTTATTACATAAAGTCGACATCATTCTACTCAAGGAATCACCATTAAGTGTATGGAGACACCCCCTAATAGTTTCATATTTAGAGTAATACAATCTTAATGTAATATTTAAGGGTGGGTATAGCGAAGATCAAAACATAACTCAACTTGTTTCAAACATTCAAGTGCTTAAATGAAGAGACCGAGAAGAAAATGAGATGTTTAGTTTTGTCCTCAAGATCTTAGAAAGACTATCAAAAAAGGTAAACGTTCTATACAGGTAAAAGTTGAATTGCCTCATTTGTAAAATGAATTGCAATAAGCGATATAATTCATAACACCATAATTATTTGCCGAAATAATTATGGTTGTAATAGCACTGGAGTATAATGTATAAGTTTTATGGCTGAAAAGAATTTATGGGTTCGGTTGGAAAACAACGGTTTTCAGGAGTTTTCCGTATGCAATCTGAATATAAAACGGGCTTATAAAATAGTCCTGAACTATTAACAATACATTGTATGCTGAAACATTTTCGAAATAAGAATTAACAAAAGATAAATGTCGCATGCACAATATCAAACCATGCCGCAGAACGAAAATTGAAGACATCAAGTGAGTGCATTTTATTAGAGTAAACTGTTTTTTTTTTTGTATATCTATATATATATACAAGGGCAATTAAAGTGCCGCTTGTGCTGTGCTCTTGCACGGACTGTGTCATTAGTATTAGCAGAAGATTAATGCTTGGCGGCTGAAAATATCTAATTAAGTAACGTCATAAATTCGTTCAAAAATACAGCGATGAATGTATAGACTAGCAGCAGTGCTCAAATTTCATATTTTTTTCTCTGCATTCAAATTAATTGTAATGCAAAAGAATTACGCTCTCTTTAATCAAATTATTGTATTATAGACAATAAAAATTTACATTAACATTATTAGTTTAAAATTATATAGTTAATTAATTTAGGTATTATGGTTTAAATATGAAAATGATTGAAACTGTGATAATACGTAATACGTGTCGCACATATTAAACAAAACATAATGGAAATTTTCATGTTTTTGAACCGAAAATTAATTAACAAATGAAACAAGATTATCACATTAAATTCAAATTAGAGTTAATAATTTTTTTTTTCAATTATACAGAACATCGCATTACTTACGCTCTTTGTTTGAGTTACTTTTCATTTCGGTAGCTCTTGGTGGTGTGGATGGCATCGGTATTTCTAGAACAAAATCAGAAAACGTATTATTTCACTATTAACGATTTATTTGAGTGAACAAAAGCAAAATACCAACTAATATTATACCATTATATGAGCAACTCAACTATATTATAAATACGTGGAGTGTTTGAGACATTTCCAAGTCTTTTAGTCCTCTTCACAATGAATATCGATAATTGATAGGAGAAGTTTATAATTTTCATCCGCATATTGCACGAATGCTGTTTCCACGCAAAAAAACTTCGCTGCATAGTAGTAGAATTCAAATCAAATTAGTAATTTTACTCGAAATAAAAACAATTACTTAAACAACGATCAAAATAAGACAATCAATAATTGTAATTTATTTTGTTTAGAAGTGCTTGGTAATTGTATTCGAATTAGATGACTACAAAGTTGTATGAATATCGACTAGATATATCTATATTGAAATCAGAATTATTCACATATTCGACTAAAAGGACTATTCGACTTGTCCATTAAATAACTAATTATCCTATTTGAATTGTCGATTAACTAAATATTCTATTTATATGTGACCCTCGATGTGACCTTATGCAGTCTTAAGTAGTCGTTTATTTTTTTATCAGTCGCAAATTTTTCACTCAGTTTTTTCAAAAAACAGTAGTGCTGAAATTTTGGTCGTCAAAGGACGTTCGATATTGGTCGCTGAGCGTGCTTCCTGGTTTACAGTTGTTAACCTTATCGTAACACTAATAAAGGCCTAAATGTATCATAGAAGTGGAGTTAATTCATCCTCGACAGTTGACACATATAGTAGTTGTAGTATATTGGAATATTAAGAGAATTGAGTTGATGTCTGAAGCTGAATAACCCATTATTTCGATTATCTGTCCATTTAATGCTAGTGCGGTGTTGTTGAAATCTTAGTTTAATTAACGCTAAGCGTTTTAATTATTTCAAACACTACAGGTAACAAGTGTATTTAAGCCTATTAAATATTTATAAATGTAATTATTCGCTATTCTTTACAATGAATATTATGCTTGTAACCGAACGAATGCGAATCTTTTGCATTTTGATGTGTTAATTGTCTTTCAGATTGCGTAGATGGCTTAAATTTAAACTAGCCCAATTAAAATTCTAGTGTAGCGGGGTCAAGTTTGCGTAATTCTTTTTGCGCACAATAAATTATATTTTGGCCTGGATTTCCACACAGCAATTACACGCCACTAATTTCAAAGTAATATTTAATGAAACTATTATAAAAACTAATTTATTTCTGATGATGTTGAACATGGTTGATCGTTTTGGTTGAACAAGTTTTTTTTTCTTCTCTCTGTGTGTTTCTTTCCAAAGAAAGTTACATTTTTGTTCACAAACGGACCTTCTGTTAGACACAAGCAGGCATATGAGAATTTTCTCAAGAGAGATTTATAGACTACGATGAGAACAACATTTTATCAAAATAAATTACTTTTTCTGTATTCAAGAGTGTGTTGGCGAAGACCAATAGTCAAATAAATACATTTATTGTGCCATCGTAATTAAATGTCACTAATCCGTTTTTCACAACGTTTGTTCTTCCTTTAAAAACATCACTTTTTTACGGTGCGTCAACTAATTACTAATAAAAATATTAGTTATTAAACTTTATCCTTTTCAACGAAAACAGCTAAATTTTTTTCAGCGCTATTTCGACCAGTTTCGCAACGCTTTCATACATTTAATATGATCAACTTCAAAACCCCTGCCGAGTGTACGCGTTTTTGTGCAATTTTCATTATTTAGTATTATTAGTATTTGAGCACGGCATTTTTAATGAAAAACGCCAAATGAAAGTATACCTATTTTTAAACAATAGTTTTTCCACACAAAATATCTACACACGCCGAAACATTGCCCGCAAAACTTTTATAAACCTTTAACGCAAAATCAAACTGCATTAATTACTTTCGAATAACCGAAAATATCTGTGGACTCGTGCATAAATATAATTTTATTTTGATGGAATATGTCGAAGAATTAGTGTTTAGTGGTTTTTGTATGAAAAAATCGTTTGGGAGACTGGTTTTGTAATTATGGTGGAGTCGCCCTTCTCCTCTGCGCACCACTCTTTCGTCTGAGACCATAAATAGGCAATCATTACCCAAATCAAAAGATAAAGCCTAAATTATTTTTGGATGGCATGCAGATTGGCTAGTGTATAAAACATATGATGCCATTTTAAGTTAAAGAAGTGAAAAGGAATGCAGAAAATTCGTTTGTAAGTTAAGGAGATATATTTTATTTACCGTATAGTCGGATGGATCCCTCCGTCTCCCCCAGAGAATTCTTGGAAATGCATCGATAGTTACCAAAGTCTCCAGACTGTAAGTTTCGCACCGTCAATTTCATGTGCGCCCTGTAGCTGTTTTCCATCGTTTCAGTGCCATACTTCTTAGTGGGAAGTAACATGACATTGTCGTAGACCCAATAACTGATTGCTCTGGGATATGCTTCAGTATGACAGTCTATAGTCACATCTGTACCGGCTGGTGCTCCGACCAACTGATTGGGCACCCATATCATTGGCGAAACTGCAACAATTACATTTATTTATTTGACTAGTTTCATTTCCAAACACACAAGTTGTGTGTTGAAGATGGCATAAACGAAAAGGAACGAGACTTTTTATATTCCCAACGCCTTCGCCATATTGTACAAGTAATATTTTGTGATACGTCCAAACGTGTTGCCATTTTTCATCGGTCCGCCACTTCTCTGCGAGTAATAAACTGGCAAAAAATATCTTTTGTGGCAACAGTTTTATTTATTTTCAAAGAATAATTTGTTATACCAGCCGCAACTTTTTCTAATCTTAAAAAAAATTCGTAATTTAAGCTCAGAATCCTAAATATCTGAAGATGCTCTTAGAAGAAGTGCCGCAAGTCCTTCTGCTTTACTCCCCTAAATTTCGCATTGTATGAGAGGACTCGGCTTGTTGGCTAAGTAACATCAATGATTTCCATACAATTCAATGGTAATTCCCGGTACGCCACTTGCCACCGAGCCAGGTGGTCCAGGAATGTATTAGTCCGTGAAAAAATACGAGCGACGACCCTATTGCACAATAAATATAGTTCTTCCGTGACATAAATTGCGATTTTATAGTGAAATGCATCAGTAAAAATGTTAGGCAAAAATTAAAAAAGCAATCACATAACAAAGTCTGACAGAAACATTTTTATTAAAACTGATCTCCTGTTGTCCGTATAATTCCCTAATTAACCAAATTGGTCTCAACGCACGTAGTTTCGTTCATTTCGACTAACAAACGAAAAATCCTGAACGGATTTAGAATTTTGCAGTCTTAGCCATTCATTATACGCAATTAATACATGTGGAAATTTGTTTGTTTGATGCGAATAAATATACTACAAAATATTTGTAGTATATGTATATGTAAATGAAACACAAAAATAATATCATTTATTTTGGAATGTAAATGAAAAATCATATTTTCAAATTATATTACACGCCCTGTTTCATTAATTTTGTTTTGCAATGCCAAAAAGTTTTGTATGAAGCTTTGTGTGGTATTTATTCACAGCATTATTCATTAGAAATGTGTATTTTTCTTATTTTACCTACAGGTACAAACAACAATCTCACATAGTTTCAATTTTTGGCATAATAAAAATTTATAAATATATTAGTAGCATCGAAAGTTATGACGAGTCATAAATAATATCTTGGGATAAGTTGAGCGTTAAGTGTTATTTACTGTGAACATTAAGGTAAAGCAATTACCCTCTTGTTATTTCGTGGAGAACAATAAAATTTAAGAAAATTCTTTCACCGAAAAGAGAGATCTTTAATATAAACTTCCGTAATTTTTCACAGCAAGAATTAATATTCATAATTTATGAATCATGTTTTCCAAGCACCTCTTAAAACTTTAGATCCCCAGAAAAATTTGGGTAATTTACAAAAAAGTGTACATGTTTTAAAGAGCATTTCTCCGTTTTAGATAAGCAAATCTAATACCACGATATTCTACTGTTAAGTAGCAAAAAATTAGAAATAAGTAAAAATCGATAAGCTATATTAAATTCTTAATTGCATAAGAATAAGGGTAATATTAATAAATGCTGGCTCGCTCGGAGAAATTAAAATGATAATATACTTATGATTTGATATTTAATGGGAAGGAGAATGATACAAAAGATACCATTAAGTTCACAAGTGGCTCCATAAATGTAAGTTTCGTCTGCCTTGATAATATTAGCATATAGTAGAAGAAGCTTTCTCCTTTATTTTGACGATTATAGCTACTGTATATTGTTTGCTTATATTCAATATAACACAATGTATTGTATTTCAAAATGTATACCAAACTGTTTTTACACCTTGCAAAGCCCGTTAAAATGAGATAATTAATGACGAAGTAAATTAATTGATCCGTACACATCACATTTAATCGCTAACACGATTCCGCATCGAGGCACCGTAGTTTAGGTATACAAGCAAGTTTGTTGGTTGGATCTTGACTGCTACGTCACTAACGTAATCAAATCAGTTCACGATCGAGTGAAACTTTAGAGAAAAACTTTTGCCGGAAAAATGGTTTGAGAATCTAATCGCTTACTTGGCATTTTTACTATAGATTTGCTGAAAGATCCACCCAACAAACTTTAGGTAATTTTGTAATGTATTTTTTGGGTTAGTTAGGTACTCTTCCGATCCATTAGAAGCAACTGATTATATTTTTTATCGTAAAATTGCGCTGGAAATGAGCTAGCCACAACAAATTTTGTTATTTTTGGTTAAAATAGTTTTGTATTATTCCAACAGCAGGTTTTATGGGCGAGGAAAAAAAGAAAACTAGTTTTCCAGTCGGTAATATTGTAGGAGATCGACAATAAAGTTCAGCTATTTTTCTGCTACTGAAAAGGCCCGAAAGCTTAATATTTAATATTCCATAGTTTTAGTACAAAGTCGTATAATAAACAGGGCGAAAAAAAAAAGAAATCCAGGTGTATGTAACTGGTTCAGTCCGTTTTATAGAATGCATACTTGAAATGAATTAGAAATCATGAGAGTCATTGAAACAAGTCCAGGATATTTTTCTCATCCTTTCTCGATTGTGCGAAAAAGCGTTCCGTTATGCAATGATCGCGACAATAATGGAGCAAAGAATACATTATTTTGTTGTATCTTAGATTTGAATGTGAAATGTAAAATAAATAAATAATATAAAATCGATTTTCGATATCGTCACTTATCGCTTACAAACCATTACACACGTTACATATCTGTGCATATATCCCATTGACTGCTCGACTGCCTTTGCCCACCCACCCTTACAGTTCGGGTATTCGGTACTATATAGTCATATAATATGGATATGTTTTGTTTGTTATATTGCCACTTTGGCTGAATCATAACGATTCAATATAAAATTCAAATAGCGACTCTATCTAATAACGACACACTTGATAAAGTAAATGTGGCTGTAATATTATGTACATTGGCAAATGTATTTACAATTCTTAATAATCGAAAATAATAATATTTATATTTCTCCAATTCAAACAAGTCGCATGAATTCAACGGGTTATTGATAATTTATAAAATAACAAATGTGTTTATGCATTATTGTTCATATTTAATGATTTACGGCCTGCACTAGATCATAATTTATATAACGCACCACAATACAGAATAACGAAACAAAAAAATAACGTAACAAAATATATAAATATATCTATCCATGTTTAATTCGGCATAATCCCCCTATGCATTCATTTCGCATTGATATGGAATGTTCAAAAACGTTTTATTGATGAATTAAGTGCAGAAGGTGCAAAATTTAATTTGCTTTCACTTACTAAGCTCAATTTTAGTTCAATCTGATAAATTATTTATCAAAACTGCAGACAGTTTCAATCAACGACTATGGATTTTTCTACAACTAGTTATATATTCTATCAAAAAATGACCAATGACTGATCAAGAATATGAGCACCACCTTTGGCCTGTTTTTGGCCTCTAGTGCACATTTCCTTGAAGATTTTCTAAACTTTTTTTTGGTTTTACTTTCTTCTGTGAGCAAGAACAAAAGCTCCAAATTTGATTCGGATCGGTCCAGTAGTTTTTGAGATTTGGTGGTTTAAAGAGAAGATCCTTGCCATAAGTCATCTGCTCCTTATATCGCACATTTTTCTTCTTCTCTGATTGAGTGCAAAAACATATTGTTCAGTAATCATATGATGCCTTGTTAAAAGTGAATTTGAGATGTAAACTGAATTTGCGGTAGCTGAGAATAATATTATTGGATTGGCAAACGAAAAATTTTGAGTTGCCAGTGAGGAAACAGTTTTGTGCGTTTGGAGAGAAAATAAATGGAGCTATAATATAATTAACAATGTGAATTCGATATTGTTTTCATGGTAAATATGAAGATGGATGTAAAGAGCCAAGAAAGTGGCCTTACACGCATATAACAAGGATCTTATTGTTTTACATTCGGTCCTCGTAGTTGCAAGATCACGTAACTATACACACAGCACGTGAGTTTCTCGTTATGTAAATTGTCAGTACGTGGCAATATGTTGTTCTATACTCCAAAAATACTGGTTTTGGTGCAACATCTATTTTTTTCGATGTTTGCTTTCCTTATCCGGCTGTTCTTTGTATTTTTTTACACACCTAAACAATCAATTCATTGAGTAAACATTAAGTTCGGAACACTTTTCAAACGATCATTGATTTCAATTCCTTCTTTTCTCCGCTTATTGTTTGTTTGTTTGTTTAATAATGTTTCAATTCAAAATTACTCTGCAATGAGTTAAGGTATACGTTATTGTCAAACATTTCGGAAAAGGAACAAAAATAAATCAATACAACCTTTTTTTTTAGATCTGCGTTTCTATTCTCCTTTCAATTTTAAATGAAGTAGATTTCAAATGTGAATCCTGTGTTTTATATAAATAAATTTCCACATACAAAGTTCTTTATATCGCTTTTCTTTTTAGCTTGAATGTTTGTTTTGTCTCCTCGTGCATACAACGCGAATAAAACATATGATCATATAATGGAAAAACAAATTATTTATTTTCGTATATACCTATAAGGATCCTATCTATTCAAAGCAAGCAAACGCATTTTTTTTTCTACTTCATTAAAAGAATTATTCGGCAAAAATTAGTTACGCACGCATATTTGAATGGCAAATGGCAAAACTTTTACCCAACAAAGGGTTTCGGTACAGTTGAGCGGTGGTGGTCCTAAGGGATTTACCACCTTGCTTGTAGTCCACTAGTGTTCCCAAGCGATGTATAACGTGTATTTGTACAATTGTAAAACAGGAAGCGAGCGCTTCCAAAATGTGTACTTGTCCTAAAATGGTTGGTTGCCAAAATGTACTTGTCTTAAAATGGTATTGTAAGAGTCAACTTGTCACCCACGTGACTAATGTATCGATCTAGGTCAGACGTTCGAATTGTATCCCTACTTCATACGAGCGCTCGAATATAATAGGACTACGTACTCGTATGTCGACCAGCGCTTTCCAGCGAATTTTAATTATTATTGTCATCATGGCAACCATTTTTCAAAAATTCTGTTTAAAAAGAGCTTTATTAGAGTGCTTTTACTTTGTCAGGGAATTATTTTCTATTTCTCTTTTGTAGACGGAAATATTTTCTATGAAGTCAATTTCTAACATAGCTATTTTTCACATGGGATTAGCAGTTTTTAGTCAATCTAATTTTATTCAAATGTTTTTCAAAAGTAAATAATATGTTTATTTGTGAATACTACACTAAATCCTAGACATTGAGATGTAGATGTAGTGGAGTCAGTAGAGGGTTAGTTGGCACGATCATCTATACATACAAATTGGGTATCTTAAACAATGATGATGTATAGCAGAAAATTCAAATTCCTATTTACCCTCAATCCCTGGACCCGAAATTAAGCATGCATTAATAGTCGACTAATATCTAGAATAAATATAATTAACTAGCACAATATTTTGTCAAACAACAAGTCTCGAATTTATTTGTTCAGACACCCGAACTATTAGAGCAAAAATAGCGATACAGTTTAAATAATTACTGAAACAGCTGAAGGGGTTAATTAATTAATAATACTGAATAATTTACATGAAGGAAAATCTTAGAAAAAATGTAAACGCGCGATAAGATTTCTTTATTGAATTATTCCTTCAAGATAACAATGAATTATTGTTGAAATGACTTTAAGCGAACATGTATGGACTAAACTAAAATCGATAGAATTCTGAAAAGTCACCCACCGGTGGTTGTTGTTAAAAGCGAGACGAGTGAAACAAAAATCGACGCTGGAATTGTTTAATAATGCATTCCGATGGAGGCGGGAAAATTTGAAACACGTCCAGTATTTCAAATATGAAATTAATTCTGTTGGTCGCAGTATAATCTGAACAAATGGCTTCTGGAACCAATACGATGTGTAATGTCCATTGATACTGCTAGAATGCCTTGAATTTAAACCAACTCTCGCCTTAATGAACATATATCTAATTAAGTTCCTAAGCTATTATTATATTCAATCTAATTATTCTATAATTGCATGCGTATCTTCATTAATGGCCAATACCACTCAATAAAGGATAATACAATCGAATTCATTTATAACATTTGCTTCTTATATTAATCATCATAAAGGCTATTGTTCATTTAATCAAATGGATTTTAATTTCAATAAGTGCATCAAATAATAAAAAAAATTATGCACAATTAATCAATTTTTTCTATTTTAATCCGCATTTTTATATATTTTATTGGTCACATTGCAGGCTTTATGGGTTTTAATTTACTAGCCAGTAAATGTATGTAAAGGGGTTAAATACATTTCAAACACAAATTATGGACGAATTAATCTTAAGCTTTTGCGTTTATTTTTATATTTAGACTATACAAAAATACATTTTTCCGACCTAGTATTAGAACGCGATTTATTTTGAACGGTGTACCGTAAAGTCTAGTAACAAATGATGTTGTAAAATTAATTGTTATCCTGTGTGTAAATTGTTTAGAAAAGTGGAGAAGAAAATTTATAACCCAGTTTTGTGTTTTTTTTTTGTGAAGTTGGGGAGTAGAAAAGCATCAGCTTTTGCTTAATACGTTTGAAAAATATACAAAACATTAAGTTTTTATTCCAATTCAACATGCAATTTCAAATGTTCCATTTTCTTCAACAAGAAAACAGGCAAAATTAGTAGAGTACTTTGTAAAATAAATAGTTTTGTCTGCTCAGATGCCAACTTGACTAATGAATATATGCCGGACTTGAGGAAATTTTTTGAAGAAAACATTATTTTATTATTATTACTATTTTCCTTCCGCTGAATTATATTTCCATTTAGTATACAGAATCCAATTAATTGTTCTTTCACAAACATCTCATTGTTCCTTTATCCCACACATTTTTGCCGATCTATTAAAAAATAAGGAGTTCCATTCAAACAAATGACCCTCATTATTTCACCTTATACTGAATTAATTTGGCGCTGTTCATTTTTTAATTAGCTCTCATATTTTCACACCAATATAAATCACTACCCCCGTCCAATCTTAGACTCTGTATTTCGAAAAAAGTCAGCAGCACTCAAACAAACATTCTCACCCTCCTTCGATCGTGGCAATCCATAGCGTGAGCTGCTTATGCAGGCACTTGCAGGACAAGCAGGATCAATGAAAAGCTGCGAGAAGATTTAAAAAGCCAGCTTCTATAATTTTCCAAATACAAATCCGAATAACGAAATTCAGAAGACTTGTTTTTTAATTTGAAAAAAAAAAACAAGATCCAAAAAGGATATTGCCCAAAAATATATTCGTTTATCGAAAAGACAATAATTGTACCTATGCTGATGTAGGTGCATTTTATGTTGAGATTTCTTTTTGATAGAAAATAGAATAAATTATTTGAAATGTGAAAATCACGATTTTTATTTGAAAGTGGTCAGAGTTGTTCAGTTATCGCACACACATAGAGCGAGCGTATAAAAATATAGTTTGAAATCTAAAGCAAATCTGTGCCTCGTGCAATATAATAATATAATACGATAAGCATCGTCATGATTGTCCCTTTTTCATTCATCGAGGGAAACTGGCGGAAGAAAAGTCTATTTCGTTGAAGCAATGAGCTGAAATATGCCTTTTTTGTCACATTCTTCACGAATTTATTGTCATTTAGCGGCATTTCGTAAATTTCTTCATAAATCACAAAATATTAATAATAGTTTGACGATATTAAATATATTGAGAGACGAAACCCATACGCTGAGGTTCGAATCTATTATAGAAAATGTTGTATGAAAGGGTGCTTATGATGATGTTAATAATTGTGAATTATTGAGGAAATATGCAACATTTACTTACATTCTACGTCGACGATGATACGTTTACTAACAGATGGGGGGACGCCGTTTGTGGCTATGCAAAGATAGGCGCCCATTTCCGTTCGACTGATGCGGGTAAGATTCAATTGTTCTCCATCGTAAACGTTTACTGGAACAAATAAATTTCATTAAACAAACCAATATATGACTTGGCGATTATCATTGCTTAATTAAATCGATCCAAAGAGAGGGAAGAGTTCAGCACATTTCGCCGTACTGAAAAATAACGAACACTTCATTTTCTATCCAACTTTCCGCAACATTAACTGGAAAATTGGGCTAATAGTTTATATAAACAAAGAATATTGCATTTTTACGAGCGTTGTAATTCCAATATAGTTTGCCCATTAGATCTTGAGCTCTACGTGACGTACAGCTCAACATCCAATCGACACACTATACAGTGTAGTAATGGTGCTTTTGTTTTTGTAAAATAAGATCATTTTATTACGTAAAGTTAAAAGGGCATATAAGGCAAATAGTGTGTGTCAAGCATTTGCATTATTTAGAACACACTTCTTGAAAAAGAAACAACGTTTCTTTAAAAGAACTTCCGGGACCACTGTGTTGACTTTATTATTCGCGTTTAAAAAATTTAAACATGAAAAATTCTTTTTGTTGTACAATGTTACCGCTTCTCACGAGCTTCTCATGGGCTTCAAAAGACTGAAGACCAAAACTATAATTTCACTTTGTCAGCTTTCCTACAATATTTAAGTTGGAATTGTAGAGTGTTCAACTGGACAAACAACTCTAAATATAGTTGACAAATTTAGATGGTAATTAATTATTATACTCAAATCAATAATAAAGTTTAAAACTAATTGTAATGGACGAGCTACATACAGAAATATTCAATTTGCGTACTGAAAGACTAATAATCAACAACTGCTCGCACTCTATATAAATTTTTTTCTGCAATATGTATTTACTTTTAGTTAACAATTAGTGCAAAGAAGTGAAAAAATAATTGATATAATAAATTTACTTTAATGGCCATTTTAATTTCCATTCGAAGAGTCGCTAAATATGTCAGATACTTTATGCTCTTTCAAAGCTCCTTCAAGATTTTGCTTTTATGGGAAATCCAATGTGAAAATGGTGACACATAGAGTCTTATAAATTTTTGACCGAACGGAGACGGAACGGTTTACGTAAACGGACGGTTTACGTTCTCCGTTCCGTCTCAAATAAATTACAAATTTTATTTTATAACGATTTATCTCAAAGAATCCGGACAACTGAGAGTTAACTAAAGTATTTATTTAGAAATATCCTAATAATTACCTAAAAGTCGACTATTGGCCCAATTCTTTGTGTTGAAATCAAACGTATTTTCGGATTACCGTATTTACTGCATCAATCACAATATATTTACTGAACAATACAAATTATTGCATTTCGCTATAATAATCAATTAAATTTAATTTTGTATATTTATACAATTAATAAAAACTAAATACCTGAACGAATGTATTTGTATTAATTTCCAATTAACGCTAAATAACAATAATAAAATATAATTCATCAAAAGCATTCAGCAGCATCATAAAAATGTTAATTAAACAAACATATCTGTATAATTCAGTCAGTTCAAGACGAGTAGGTGTCATAAAATGAGGAAGTTTCGCCATTAAAATGTAGCAATTACAAAACGTACTGGGACTAAAACATTAACAACATCTCTTCAGTAAATCTCTCGGTAAATCTTCGTCTAAATGATTTAATATTTATTTCAAGAAAGAAGGCGCATAGCAATAATAATTTACAACAAAGCAATAATTTTCGGAAAAAGTTGCAGTAATTTTCATAAATCATGCATGGAAATGAACATTTGCATCTAATTTGTGCGCTTGCTCAAATGATTCCATCAAGAGCGCCCTCAAAATTTCAGATTAGCCCTTGCAATATTTAACAGCTAAAGCATCCGAGCAAAGTAGGGTTGCTTGTTGGAGTTTCTCTTTATATATAAATGTATATACCAATTTGAAAGTGCACCTGATAACACACAGTCGTATAAATAACATTGTTTTTCATCATAAATAATGCATTCAATTCAAAGATCATTTTATAAGCGGGACATAGACACATGTTTATGTCCGTCATTCACAAGGATCGTGTGTGTGGATGAATTATGGCTTCATCCCCAGTCAGTCTCACAACCACCACCACCAAACAGCAGGTATCCAAATTTCTCTTTCATCTCATTTTCCATTCAGATTCTAATAAAATAGTTACCAGTTCAATATTTCTGTTAAAACTACTAAGAGTGGGGGAAGATAGAGATGACAGGTTATGACAGGTGATATAAACTTCTATCTGTGACCCTTTATCCGTTTTGGATGATGCGCTGGAAATTTAACTTGCTTATATCAAAATCAACAACAAATGTAAATAATGTCGGAGAGAGCTGACAGATATTTAATTAATGAACCTAGATGGAATTCCAAAGACTCCAAAGAGTAAACTACTCCTTTGGATTTGGAATTTACCACGCGTTGTCAATATTAAGCATTTCGATTAAATCGCGGCTTTGGTAAACCATTTCAGATTTATGTGGTTCCTGCTAAGTTGACATTCTGAACGCGGACGACCTGCAAACAAAACGACACTCCTGAGAGCCTTTTGCTATCGTTTATCAGCTTTTGTCCTGTATCAGTTTGTGTTTTTCTATAACCATTGTTGTTGTTGTTTGTTTATTTTATGGACTTTTCTTTTTTGTTTTCTTTTCGTGCGGTACATTTTACCTAGATTTGTTGATTATTTACCACTACATTGTTAACTACTTGATGCAATTTTCGATATTGAAGATCTTAAAGATATTTCCTATCTAAATGTTTGATGAAAAATGCTTTTCGGTTATGAATTTATTATACCAGTAGGAAAGTTGGCCCTATCTTAGTTTTCCTACATATTGTTGATGTTGTTCATAATATAAATTAAACCAACTTAGTAACATAGCAGTTACCACACTGCATTAATTAAGTTAACCCTCTAAGGTGGTAGTTGAAATGTATAAGCAATTGTGTTGTGAACTAGGGTTGAAGATTTTGAAAGGAAATTTAAACTATTGTCTTTCGGTTTGATATGATAATTAATTAGAATAATGGTTGGAGGTAATTACCTTTTTTCCTACGCTCGACGGATATGGCTTGACCATCTTCGCGTCGCCACATGATTTTTGGCGTTGGAAAACCGTCGGCTTTGCACGTCAAACTGATGTTCTGATTTTCGCGTACGGCAACCGTGGATTGCGTGCTGTCTGTATCAATAATGTTTGGAGGAACTGGAACATGAAACACAATTTTTTTCTATTAAATAAACTCGAACTCGAATGAATCTGGAATAAAGACTCTGGATTCATTTCAGCAGCTTTATGCAATTTATCACTTTAGCATGCAAAGAAATGTGTAGATATAGCTACAGTATATAAAAGACCGTATCAAATCAATATGCGCCAAAAGAACAGTTGTTAAAGTGAATGGAATAAAACATTTGGAATTGCTTACAATAACTTACCAACTACTTGCAGATATCCTACTTGACTAATCATAGGATTTGTGTTGACTTGGCACATGTAGTAACCTCTATCCTCCTTTTGTACGCTAGTGACGTGCAGTAACCACGTCTTCGCGTTATCGTGAGATACACTAAAACGTGGCACTCTGGATATGACGTGTCGATGAATTGTTAAAATCATTTGACGATCTATATGTATCCAAGCCACCTAGAATCAAATAAATCTTCTATCACAATCATATTTGCAAAATTCGAGTGTCGAAGTAACATGAATACGGCGGCAGTTTTTCCCTGACACCAGATACATTCTGACTCCAAGTGATGATTATTTTGTAGCCCCTAATCTTACCAACCACTAGAGACGTTTTTGTTTGATGGACCAGTTGCGGAGTTGAAGTAGATGAAAGGCGTCATCTGAATTTAAATGAAGCGAAAGATCGAATCACTTTAATGCAATAACACCGGACATGTTGTGGAAAGCGTTCGAAATCGAGCACAAGTCAACATCGACTAATCAAGTGCGAAGATCTTTGCGGAGAAAACATTTTAACATCCGCATTTTTCTTAATTGCTTTAAAGTCCAACAAACTGAATTCGGATCTTTTGTTTTTAATATCCTTCAAGATAAGGAAAAAATGATGCATGTGATGCTATTAAATTCCACTCATCATTAGATTATAGATTATTGATTGATTCGGTAGAGTGTGTATAATTAAATTTGTGTATCTGATATGCAAAGATGTATTTAATGGATCGTTAGCAAATTGTAGATAAGTCAATTTATATCGCATCAGTTTTAGTCAGGTTGATATTGTAACAGAGAGCAGAACATCTGTTCTTTTGAACTTGTGGTATACCGTCAGATGGTAAATGGTAGGATGCATCGAGTAACTAATCTGCATTACATGAGCCGATCATGTTGGAAGCTCTCCAATACCAAGATACTTAGTGTCACACAAATATAAAGCTCATTTTGCTACACTTACATTTCTTATATGAATTATACTTTTATAAGCCAAGCTATAAACTAACCCCAAGCTATTACTATCCAATCGTTAAATAGATTAAATAGTTATTTCCACACACACACAGCATCTCCCATTTTTATAACTATATTGAGTAAATATACTTCTTCCTTACAATACTTCCTCTACGAGGATATGACGATTGTAAGGATAAGAGGACTTCCTCGTAGAAGTACTGAGAAATTTGGACGTAACCAGATTTCGAGGATGTTAGTGCTGTTAGTTTCTTGATTGACTGCGCGTACGGTGCTCTCGGTAATGTAGGCACCGACGTTACAAAGATTAACGTTAGTTCTAGATTTGGCCATTCCTTATTTATGGGTCTACTATAGTTTTTAGAAAAAATATACTGAACTAGTTATGTTGAAGTGTTACGTTAAGTTGCATCTTACTATGGTGTATTATTAAATTATTATTCGCTGTAATCACTTAATGTAATTGTAAAAGGATTGTGAGGGAGTAGAGCTTTCAATTAATGTAATCCTTGTAAATCTTGAATATATTAACTGTGTTTGACCAGCATCAGCCTTATTACTGTTCAAATAAGCTCCTTTCCGCTTTCTCACACACACACATTAGCAATTTAATTCGGCACTTTGAATGCACCAGGCCAGGCTTTCTTTGATTTGGTAAAAAATATTTAATTTATTGTTTATTGTTCGTAGTTAATTTTCTTTTAGCACTAAATGATGATATGGCACATTATGGAAACTCAGATAGTTTTGTTTATGGCCCAAGTCGGTGTCAAACTAAGTTTTAAGTGTTGTACTTTATACTTTAACGATTATATGTATCTGAATATTTGCAACAACTCAATCAACTATTATGATCTTACGTTATTATAACAGTAAACTTTAATCATTACAATAAATTCGCTCCGTATAGCAAAATTTTATTATAGTAACTTTCATTATTATTATAAAAATGATTGCGTTTGTTGAAGTAGCAATTTAGAATGTAAGAAAATGTTATATAACAGCAGTAGTAAACGTAAATCCACCATGTATATATATGGTGCATGCAGAAAGATTTACTGCAAGATCTTTTATTGAAATTGCTCTTGAATATTTAAAATAAACCTGACTTTAAATATAAATGTATGTAAATAAGTTTTTTTTTTTTATTATATTCCAATATAAGTTTATATTATAGAAACTGTAGTCTACAGAGTTTTTCTAAAATTTAAAACATCGACTTTGCTTTAGTACCACAAGGAAGAACATTCTTCTACTTCAGTTTATTAATAATTCAATTAATATTTTTTGACTTTGGCCAAATTCTTACTGAGTAGATGCATGAATAAATTAACTAAACACTAAACAGTGTATGAAAATGTCGCATGTCGCATTTATTGGCGCGAAAACCATTAATTTGAATTATAAATACTTCTGGTTGCTCGATGGTAAATTTTCCTTAAACTTTGGAACTTACTAACTTCACTATGAATAAACCATTACTGGAACTCATGTTGAACCTATTTACCATAGATAAATTAAGAGCATACATTTACTGTCAGCGATACAGCTTAGAACTTTAATTTGTAGTTTTAGGTTATCATTTCCATAACTCTAAAACAAACGGGGAAATCACTTTATAGTGAAAATTAAACAAACTGCCTAACTGAGCTGAAATATTCACTCTAGAGGACTAGGCCTAAGAATTCACATTTCAGTATTTTTTTTTTAATGGAAATGCGACGAGAACCTACTCAAGTTTTCCAATAATCCAAAAATAAGTTGTCACTAATTCGCATTTTCCTGATTAATCAAATATTCGTAGCTATTCAAATATGTATAAGCATGTATTGGTGATTATTGGTGGATATAGCAAATTGTTCGAATTTTCAACAGTTACAGTCCGCACTGTAAATTGTCATTCATTTTTGATGAGTTGTGTTATTGTTCGGTTATTACTGTGCGATCTCATACTCTTGTATTCAAGCAATCAAATCCAACAGCAAAAAGCCTTTACATCTAAATTTTTATCGCCGATTGGAGAAAGCGGAAATTATTCAAAATCGACATTTCAAAACAGTCGCAGCTGCATTGTAGTTTCTATTGGATGGATCTTGAACGCTACGTCACTAACGTAATGACACTCCAATGTTTTAAAAATGCATTCAAATCTTCGTAAATATTCTCCAATATTTTGATTCCAGTATTGGCAAGCATAAAAAGCGAAACTAAATCGGATAAAATATTAATGTCTCATCTAATATTAATGAATGCGCTTGTTGATAGTACTTTGGGAGTATGAGAAATGAATGAAGTATTTGGAAGGGTGGAGAAAGTTGTGTTCCGCGCGGAAAAGTGGCGCAAAGTTGGGCATAACCACCCCAATCATGTTTATTACTTTTTCACATAGTCGGCGATGATTATTTGGTTGGAGCTGTTTGTGAAATAAAGATTGTCGACAGCGTGTAATTCGAGCGGGAAGCGTGTTGCTGAGTAGCAGAAGCAGATATGTAGGCTCTATGGAAATTTACATCTTTTAACAACCCCTCTTGTTGCCGAATTCGTCTCCGGGTACGCTGAATATAACGGATCCCGGCCTAGCATCACCTCAGGCCCAGACCACACACTACATCATTACCGCTGTGGCTTCCCTAAAGTGCTGCTACTGCATTCTCCTTGCTTCCTAAATGCACGAATATGAAACGGCTGTCAGATCAAATCTCAAATTCGCACACCGACGACTATACACTTGACACCTACCCAGTGGTTCTACGGACGTCTCGCCACTAATTTTGTCAGATCGTTTCGAAATACTGCAGGTATGTTGCGAGAACAAAAGACGAATTCCGGACGCTTTTAGTTTACTGCTTTATGTTAATGGATAACGCATTATCATAACTCGGGAAAATACAGCTGCTACTTGTTTGTCTCATCACACAAACCACTTTGCTTTTGTACATTTCAAACTTCTAACAAATTCATTTTTATTATTTCTGCATACCTGCCCACACATTAAAAATTCACAAATTATCTAAATCCTGAACCAAAATTCGAACAGAATATTCATGGAAGAAAATTGGTGTTCCTCAAGGAACAATTTTGGGAACTTGATATTTGGTCGATTTCCCAAATTTTATTCAATTTATCTGAGGATGCTAATTGATTGACGTACATTTAGTATAGAAGGACCCCAAACAATGTTTCCAATTGATGTTAACAATGGCTTTTGCCGCTTATCATTAAAAATTGACAAAGGTGTCTTGTTGTGGTCAGTGGTAAACATCATCAATATGATGTAAACGTGCAAATACAAAAAGATCTCCTGACAAAAACGTTTTTAACTTCTTGTCCAAAACTTGTCTAAAATTTGCTGGACTGGTAAAAATCATTTAAGTTACAATAATTGGATAATTTTGGTGTACTCTCAAATATTTAGAATTGGCGAATTTTCGTTGAAAACAATTTTCGTTTTGAACATTTCATTATTTATACTTTTATTTCATTTCGCCAAGATATAAGGAAACAAAAGTAAAATTATTTCTTTGTTCTCATCAGCGTTTCATTTTATGAGGTTCGTACTAGAGGAGATCATGCTTATTATTGCGCTCTTCTGTAAGTGTAATTTTGTTTCATCTTAAATTGCATGAATGTTTTTATTCGCAATATATGCCTTCTTAACCACATCCGAAAAAACCGTGTTGCAAATTTCATTTCGAATCAAAACAATTTTATTTCGAGTCATAGATAATAATATGCAAATTATTCAGTAGGTATAGAGTTAAGCAATTTTTATCAAATAAATTTTAATTAGCAATTACAGTTATGAATGGCAAGATAATTTGATGTCATCAATTGTAAAGTGTTTTCATTTCGAGGTTGTAAGCCTATACGCAAGTATTATTTAATTAGTTTCAACGTGCCAAAGCAAATCATTAATTAATGTGTTAAATTCGTCATCTGTTCGATTCGATTTTTGTTTGCTAATTTGGCATCAAGGCACCTTACATTACATCGCATTAGGTTTGCAAAGTTAAATAAACTGACGTACTACTACATGAATCGTATTAAATTATGCTAATATACGTACGTACATATGTAAAACACAAATAATCTGCTTAGAGCAAAATGCATTTGTATCTATCTCGTAGATATTTACATATAATTAAGAAAAAACATAACAGAATGGGCGGAAATCTTCTTGGTCCATAACTTCTCTCGTAGAGAAATTTCATAAGAACGAAAGAAGTATAGTTTGTCCAGAAAAAGGTGGCGGTCACGTCATCAATTTGCTGGCTCTAGTTCAGACAATCGTATGTATGTCTACGCTATGCTTGCGCATGACTGATGACGTGACTGCCTCCTCTCTCTGGACAAACTATAGCGTGGAATCTAATTTCGAGCGAATTTTTTGATTGGAAGACTATCCATACGTAGATAAAAGGTACGTTAATAATTATGCTAATATGCATATAGTAATAAAGTATTTATTAAAGAGTCGTATTTTAAAGTAATTGCGGAGTTAAAATGTCCTATTAATATAAGTTATGTATATGTATAAGGAAATTACGAAATCCTGTTAAATATACTACTTATATCTCTCCATTAACAAGGTGCTTTGGGCTCTAATTTAGACATGCAATGTAAATATCTAAGATAAGTTACATTATTTCCTACCCCATCTAATCTACGCGCCAAGACAAAACTGGGCCCATTCTCGCTTAGAATGTGTTCCTTTAATCGTTTCGAGATTGCTGTCACAGCTTCACACACACTATTATCATCCTCCTTGTATATATTTATATGTACGGCATATAAGAATAAAGCAAACTTTGCTCCCAACCCCGTGAAACCTGCATACGATCCAAGACAAATATAATAATTACTATCAGTTTCCATCACATCGCCTTATCCGCCTCGTCTCCGCAATGAAGATAAGCACAATATTGCACCATTTCCTACTAAAATGCTCTGCATAAAAACCAGTAAAAACACTTTTACATCAACGGTGCATGTACAGGGTGTATTTATAATTAACAAAACAATCAAGTGCTCTAGTTCAGCTTCGGGGTTGTGGACCAAAACAGTATGCAATAATTAAACAACAAAAATCCATATTCCATACCTAATACTAATTAATTTTAATGCCCATTTACCAGCTTCCTATTCACGCGAAAACTACGGTTCCTTGACGCGCCGTTTCGATAACATTCAATCTTCAGCTAATCAAATAATAATTTTCTCGTAAAATGACCAATGGTGATTAAGTATGATGGCGGATATTATTTGAATAACATTTTGTTTTGAAATATACGAGTTGTTGCAATTCTATGCATTGCTAGCACAACTTCGAAACTGAAGAATAGGCAAAGGAATTACTATAATACTAATTAATTTTAATGTCCTTTTAGCAATTACCAGCTTCCTGTTTCCCAACAAGCCCAAAACTACGGTGCCTTGATGCATTTCGCTAATTGTAGCACTCATCTAATCAAATAATTAAACTAGCATCTTTACAATATTTAATTCTCTAATAACATATGAAAGCAAGAGGCAAGTATGGTCGTGAATAATATTTGAATAAATTTCGCTTTGCGAATAAAAGTGGTTGTTGCATTTCCGTACATTGGAGATGGCAAGAGTCTAGATAACTTTGAAACTGAAGAATTCGATAGCCGGAGTTATTTGACATTCTGGTTCACTAAGTCATGAACAAGTTTCATCAGGCTCTTTGTGCGATTTATTCCCATTGACTGATATTAAAAAAGCCGTGAAATAACCGATTACTGCACTAAATTTGACGCAATAAATCATTATCGGTTGTAACAACAAAAATGTTATATCTATACATTACAGTTAATCGCTGTTAAATTAATGAATAAATTGAATTAATTAACAATTAAAATTTGTTATTCATTTGATATTTTAGTAAATCCTATTAGATGTATTTATGCAAACGGTTTAAAGCAAATATGTAATTTTAATAACAAATATTTTGAATTATATTAACGGCCGAAATATAATAATTTACCAAAGTTGAATAGTGGCAATGTAATCGCGTAAAAGCATGCATAATATTTTTGCACCGGCGCATTCGCCAAATTTTAAAATGGAAATTAACGTTGATATTGGACCAAACGAAATCTGAGAAGGAAAAGCTCCAGAAAGCACAAATAAAGATCAAATTTCATTAAGTTTATCTCGGCAAATCAACGCAAACACCTTCGATTACCCAACAACCTATTGGTCCTGGAACAACTTCCCATACTATACATGCAATGCCGCGGTAAATGGTGCAATCGCTTTTTTCACAATAGAATAATGTGTTTGTATTGAATGAAATCGTGTTTTCATTGATAAAAAAAACCGCTTTTTAATTCGAATGCGAGAAGCATGCGATGATCAACAACACAACAAGAAAAAACAACACCCAAGGAATGTTCGTTTTTTTTTCCTCCTCTCTCCTGTTGCAAACATGCTCCCCCGCTGTTCGTTTTTCCAAAGGGTCGAAGCTCTAGTTTATTAGTGGCGAGATAAAAGATAAAAGTGATGGTGGTAAAATGAGTGTGCTTAATTCATTAAGCACTGCAAACTAAATAATTATTCTGACGATAAATTATTATTGATAAAAAAGAAAACTATTAATTACACGGTGTTTTTTAATCAAGCCCTCGGCTTTTTCCATAGTAGACACAACAACTGGCTATTCAGTTGGGAAATAAAGTAACTTTCATGATTTGCCTCTGTTAATTGAAATTATTTTCCTATGCTAATTGAAGCAATTCAATTATATTATAATGTTTGTAAAAACATTCGATTGGACAATATAAATTGTTGCGACTGCAGCTGGTCTTATTATTGTCATGTGGATTGGATCAAAATCTATTGGTCGTATCAATATTGCTTTTAGTGACCGTAAGATATTATTGCGAAGAGGGGAAAAACGGTATTTATTATAAATAACTACATAAATTGAATACACATAAATCCGAAAGGTAAGCCAAAAGCTACACTATAAGAATATAAAGAATGAGATTGTTGTTATTTTGTCTCAAAGTTGTATTGAAGGTTTGAAACGCTTACAACCCCTAGGCCGATTGCGAATAGACTTTTGCTAGAAGGACTTTATTCGCTTGGGACATGGTGATTGCACTGTGGTTGTTGACTTACTTCCTTGCGGTAAACATTAAGGATAAAGTAATAGTTTTTTAAAGCCGTACCTAGAAATCAATTTATTTTTATTGATTAGCTTTTTATTTCTTCTACCATATCGATCGAATCTTAATGTTCTCTGCAATTTCTTAGCAAACACACTCAAAATCGCCAATTCCATTTCACTACACTTCTTATACAACTCAGACGAAATGTACCAGAATTAATTATTAAAATGAATATGAACATATAAGATCACTTTAAGATATTACTATTTAATGTCCTTCATTTTTACTTCGTCTCATTTTGGGAGGCGACTTAACTCCCAGTCGCTAAAATTGGACAAATCTTATCCTGAAACTAAATCGTTTAGGAATACAAAATATTTACAAAGATCACCTCAGATTATTATTATTGCCCGCTAACTTTTTCAACCAAGGCATATTAATAGTATAGGTAAAATTCAATAGTTTTGTTTTATAAACAAAATTTCGGCTTAGGCTGTTAAGAGCGATAAAATTTGATCCCTTATTATGAATTTGATGCATAATATCAAATACAAACTTCTCCAAGTTAAGGTAAGTTAACATTGAGTAAAAGGATTTTGTTGGTTTACTTTTGCATTGCAATTCGCAAAAGTAAATGTATCAGAAATGATTATTATTAATGTTGTTATGCTAATGGCAATTAAAAATATTATTGCTTAGTGTGTTAGTTGCGAATGAGCAAATTGGGGGCTCTGTTTGTATTTTCTAAACAATTTGCTGCGGTTCTAAAACGTATCACGAGTTTTGCCGTTAGGGTATAATTCGAAGAGTCGCAGACTGTAAATTAAAGTTGAACAACATTGCAAGTGCCGTTGCTGACTACCGAGCGAGAAATGGTAACTGAATGGGTGGAGTCGACTACCATATATTATTTCCTGCTATTATTTTGTGGTTTTCACTCCCGATAAAAAGATATAGTTGCACTTTAAAATTTCAACAACATCTAACCAAAAAAAAAAAACACTGCATTATTACAGTCGTGTTCCAACTGAAATTGCTACAGATTTCATCTCAATTCAATTTACTACGGTAATTTAGGGCATTTTAATGTTACTATCACAATTTTCCATTGATGTTTCTTTGCCTATCGGTTTTATAATAATTTTGTTTTCGGACTCAGTTATATAGATCTTAAACGATACATCATAACGTCATGGATGCTTGTTAAAGTAAACTTTGTAGATCTTCCTAGTTAGATCTAAAGGAAGGTTAGATCTTCCATTTAGATCTAAAAGAAGGGTGGTTAGATCTTTCAGTTAGATCTAAAGTAAGGAAGGTCAGATCTTCTTAGTATGATCTAAAGGAAGAAAGGTCACTACAGACAGATCTAGTTATTTTGACGATTGGGTTCATTATTATACTACAGCTATTATGATAAAGCTTTTTGATGGTGCAGGTTTATATTGGAGAGCAAAAACCATTCTATTAGCCAGGAAATTTAAGTTTGAAAAAATAACATTCCTACTGAAAATGAGAAAGCAACTTGTGGATGGCTTTGATGAAAGAATAACATTAATAAAATGATAATGATTTTGAGAATGAAATATTAGAATTGCATATCCTGCAGTTAAATTCGTTATTCGAGAAATGCAAATAAAATGAAAAAGTTGCTTTGTTTCATATAAAGAAGAGAATGTGATAATGAGATAATAGTCGGTAGTTAATTAGTGGCAAGAAGGCAGTGCATTTGTTTGATAATCAACAAGTTAAAGTTACTCACAACATTTATATAGTAAGCATTTTGTGACCTTCTTTACATGGCCATTTACGTAGATTATCCTTC
Source organism: Cryptophagus acutangulus (assembly GCA_963556235.1). Classification (NCBI taxonomy): domain Eukaryota; kingdom Metazoa; phylum Arthropoda; class Insecta; order Coleoptera; family Cryptophagidae; genus Cryptophagus; species Cryptophagus acutangulus. The sequence goes on along the minus strand of OY744558.1, from coordinate 967,015 downwards.
AGTTAGTAACTTCCTGTAGTTGTAATAATTTTTGGATAATATTTGAGCTACTTTAAAATTCGTCCAAAAGGTTTCGTGCTCATCCCGTACATATTTGTCAAATACTATGGCAATAAAAGAATATTAGAAAAATGCCATTGCAAAACAAACATAAGATGAAAAAAATGTTGAGCTTGACAAATATATCAATAGTAGCTCTTCAGACACATAAGGGGATCAGTGTAGGGGAACGGCTACAATTCATGGATAAGACAGTTTCATGGCCATTAAAGGACAAAGAATTGCACTGTGAACTTCTGGTTTCTGCCTTTCGCTCTTCTTTATAAATATTAACGTTTATCGATATTAGTGCATTTTCACTTGACACATTATTCCAACTAATACCCAATTAAATATTCCTCAAGCAGATTACGTGACGCGATTCTCAATTTTCTAGCGACAATTTTTCCTAATTGCATTAGCTGCGAAATTTATAACTAATCAAGCTTGTCCATAGCGAAACCTCGATACTTGACACTTTCTGATTCTTGCCATCGAATAATTTATCTTGTTTTTGCTAGTCAGTTTCAGTTACATACAGACGAAATTGATTTAGTTGACTTCGTATTCGTTCAAGTAATTACAGCTAATAAACCTGCTATATATGACCGAAAATAATGAGCATCGTTTAGAGTTAGAACCATTCGAGGAAAACATGCAATATAAAAGCTACCTTAACCTATCCAATTATTTATTAAATAGATAAGTCAATTTTATTTTGCAAACAATCAATTAATATGCCAGTGGAGCTTAATATGGCTCTTGTGATATTGCAATAGGAGGGCATAGAAATCTTGCAAACAAATAAAATCCATCGTATCAGCAAAAGTCAATTAAACACCAAAGTCTTCGAAATTAAAATTAATTTTACAGATGTATCTTCTAATTAAATTTCATTATTAGTACAGCATATTGTTTTAATTCCAATTAAAACGTGCATATTAATTTGGAAGTGATGTGAAGTTCAATTTTAGAAATTGACTGACTTATATCGATTCGTATGCATATTTCGCAAGCTTTGAAATTAATAATTAATTTAGTAAAATTTACGTCGATAAGACCATTCAATTACATAGATAGATGATTTGATCACTTAAAGATAGCTCGTTAAAAATTACTGTCAAATAAATATCCTCATAGCTTCGAGCTAAAACTAGCTAAAGCTTCTTACAATTTGCTATTAATTTTAAACAAGCGAACTACTTTAGAATTAATTTTTGAATACAATAATACGGTGATCCCAAGCAATTTTGCAAAGAGATAAAAGGATTCTCAAGCTTGATGGAGTAGTAGTACGTTCGCAAAAACAACGATTTCATTATCTTTTACCTTATAAGTTCCTAGATTTTCCACGACACATGGTAAGCTTGCATCTCTACCTAAGGCCACTGTAACGTTTGGTATTGGCTCCGAAAACCTGGGATCATCTGTCATAACTGAAAATAAAAAAAAATCCATTAGAACCTGTTGCAACAAATTTATTAGTTTAATTTTGACACGCGTTATAGAAAAAACATTGACAGTTTATGTCAATTGAATGACATTTTGAACTTTAAAAATACCCCGTAATCCTCGTATTCAGCAATAAAAAACTTTCTTGTCAACTAAACGGGATTGAAACAAGCAATACATGAAGTGCCTTTGAGAGGGTTGAATAGTCCTTTAATGACACTACCGGCAATATATTCAAACACAATACAAAGTGTTAATCTACGTTTTTTTATATAATTCTTCAGCTACTTTAAAACGTTAGTAGTAGTTCAGTAAAATCGGCTGAAGTTTATTATAGTAGTTTGGTTGTTTATATGAGGAAGACAATCGGGCTTCCCCATCCGATGTCACTGTCACTGACATCTAGATCCTAGCTTCAATTAAGCAGTCCCCATTTGACTTTAAGGAAATGAGTTAGTTTTTGTGGCATATTTGTCACACAAGGACTTTTACAAAGGATTATTAAAACTTCAATTTCGCTTCTCCACTAATAGAAATGTGAACAAACCATGATTCAATTGCATGATAAGCGTAATAAAACAACGATGTTGTAGCGCTTAAACAACATTTATTATACAACGAGCATATTGTATTCACCAGAATTATATCATCTCGAAAAGTGAACTGAAATTTGGACGGTAAGTAGATTTGCTAAGGGTCAACGGATTCAACGAAAAGACATAATAAAGTTACGTCACTTGGAGGAAGGATAGAGCGTTTGAGAAGCATCTAATGTTTTAATTTTGGAATTACGTCACTTGTCGTCAATTTTGGAGTTACGTCACATTGGCGCTTATTCTACAAGCAATTGAATCGTTCAATTGCTTAGAAAATAAGCCTTTTCGCTCGTTTATTTTGTAACTGAATTCAAATTTTCAGCTTTTCATCTTCTCTGCGATGGGGTATTGTTTTTCTATTGTTTTAATTTTCGTTATGAATAATCAGTTGGCTCCGGATAGAATTGAGCGCGGTTGAAAATTACAATATTGGTTGACGATTTTTGTTAAACCACGTCGGGGGAATGATCTGGTCACATGCGTAATTACATTTGACCACTAGACGTGATGGAATATCCCGTAGCTGTGAAATTATTTTTTTTTCAGAAAGCTCAATTAGAACCAAGCCAAATTGATATAGACCATTATAATTTTTTAACTACTTTTAATTATTCACTTTATAAAGAACGAAGTGAATAAATTGGAGAATTAACTTTAGAAACAAATATAAATTTGAATGGCAACTGCCTGCAAACTGATTGCTTGCAATAATTGCATATTATCTATGCTGTGGTTAAACTTCACTTAATTTTGGTTATTGATAACATAATTACGGAGAAGTTATTTATATTATTGTATTGTTGTTTAAGCTTTAATTAATTTCACGATGAATGGGATTTAATATTTTTGGACAGATTGAAGATTCAACAAAGCTTGTACTCGTAAATGTAAAACATAAAATTAGAGAGTCGCTGTTTAAATAGATAACCAAGAGATAGTAAATATTAGACGTGTATTTAATGAGTATTTAAATATTTTCATAAATCACAAAAGTTACGCGCGCGTTTAGATAATTCTTTAAAAATTACAGCTTGTTATACCGAATTTGAAACATTGTTGGCATCTTTCTTCATTTTTCACATTTTTATTTACCACATTCTGTCTTACATCCATCATGTTTATACGCTACCGAATATACTTTAGCAAACCATCTTTTTAAAAAAATTAAAACTAATAAATTGATCTATTTTGTCTCACGAACATCAAATTAATTTTCGGAGTATACGATTTCCACAAAGTGTGAATAGAAAATAGTAGTACATTCACATTTTAAATTAAATTAAATTATTAAAAACTCTGAAATGTCTTTTCATTTCAGATCTTATCAATTTCAAAATCATACCTAATTTCAAAAAACTTAATATTTTTATTTCTATGAAACTAATAATAAATTATCTTCATTTATTAAAAATATGGAAAATATATATTAACGACCATTCTAAATTAATCAATGTTACGAGCTTTAGTTTTACATTTAGCCATAAGATCAAACAGTAGACGCTCGTAGACATGATGCTCTATGATGTAGACATGATGCTCTATGCTTTTCCAAATATCGTCCATTAAGGTTCAACCAATTATTAAAGCAGTTTCCAGTATTCAGTTGGAATAGTCAAAATCGCCGTTTGGAAGGCATCGACTGGAACTATTGAAGACTTCATCATCTTTAAGAACACAAAAAAGGACTTAGGCCTGGACAGTATAGATAGAGGATCAATTCTATGTTTGGTTTATGAAGGACTTCACGGATAACGGCGAAAAATGTTGAGAATACTTTCTCACACCCAATTCATCAAGCAAGATTTTTTTGATGGGGGTCTTTAAAATGCCTAAAAATGTCCCATGTCCAAATGTTCCTATCCTCGATGAACTGATGCGTAGATTGGTGTTTTCCTGGGCAACTGGGCAAAACATTGCTGTGGAGATAAACTTCTTTCCGAAAGTTTCTTTCAATTACCTTAACCAATTATTGGTTTACTCTTTAGTATTTTAACTTGAGTTTATTTTAAAATACTATTATATTGCACTCTTTGATTGCATTCCGTAATAAATCGATATGGTTTATTCTATTACTAGAAGATGTTTCATGGAGCATTTGACGTATTGAATAAAATATAATATATAGAAGATATCTTAAAAGAAATAATACATTATTCCCTGTGGATGTGCTTTGAGTGAAACAAAGAAAAACATTTTTCAGTATCATCTTGCTTTTCTGAAAACTGAAAGCAATATATAGATACGCTATCAATTTATTTTGAGAACACGCAGAGATAAAAAAGATTGACCATCAATAGCGTATCGGCTATATATGTATACAAATGTTTCTGTTCAGAAGCTGTTGTACACTAAATTAGCTAGTCGTCTGTTGATTACCCCATCCATCAAAATCAACCACACGCGTGAATTACAAGCTTTAGTCATTTATGTTCGACTATATTAGATCTTGCGTTCTCGATCTATTCAGGATCACTTTTTAAAATCATCATCTCATATTGGTTCGTAATTCGATGGAATGAGAATAGCAAATTGGAGTACTTCCAATACTTCCATCATAATTCAGGTGGCAACATGTATTTTTGATGAATGTTATGATGTTCCAAGGAAGATATTTATTTCTCAGATATTTGTTGGCTTCCTTATTCTACCAAAACAAATAATAATTAAGGAAGATAAACAATAAAATGGAAAACATGTTTGTTTGGAAATAAAGCGATCGTTTTAAGTCATTGATCATTCGTTTAGTTAAGGCGCTTTTTAATTAGAAGGGTAATCACAGTGCAAGAATGATTGTGTTTCGACATTTATTGTAAACATTCATATTTTATGTTTATACAAAAGCAATCTGATACAGGCACCATAAAACACATTAAGTGGTCACTTGAAATATAAAGGACAGAATAACAAGCACATAAAGTGGGAAAGGACTGCTTTTTTCCCTGGCTCTTCGAACGAAATCGATTCGTAATCTCCTTTGAGGGGTTCACCTCATACTTTTCTCTATGTCCCGGATGCAGTCCTGCGACAACCCCCCTTTTTCACATATACTATATACTTTCATACCCCATATTGTATTCTTTTCCCACCTTAATGATATTTCAACCTGATCACACAGATGATAACGTTTTCTCTTTTATTACTCCAAATAAAAATATCAGCTTTCCTCTTTTATTTTTCTAATGCGAAACAATAAAAAGCTAACCCGTCGAGTCTAGCCAGAAGATTCTTCAATTGTTCCTCCGACCACTCTGCTACATCTATCTACAAATTCGTGTTACATATGAGATTAAAATGGTCTTTCTTCCTTCGGATAATTACTGCCTTCCGCAGATTGAATTTAAGGAAGAAGGTCCTTAATTCCAAAATTATGAGTAACCATAAAATTTAGATCGAAATCCTCTATTCCAAATTTGAACCATTCGGAATGAGTCTTAAGAAAGGAAAAGCGACGCTTGGATCGATCAATATTTTAATAAATTTCAGTGTTTTCAATCTGTTAATAGATTTTTGCTTACATTATGAAGGTCTTTGATAAATATATGTATCAGATCTGATGTAGTTTAATAGAAATTGTTGCGTGGAACAATTATTTTGCATTAGAGTTCAGTCGGAGAGAAGATGTATAGCTGGTGCCTTAATGCTACCATAATCCCTAACATGAACGTTTCAAATAAATAATGTTTAAACGCAGGAGAGAGAGGTGCAAAGTTATTATGACAGCCAGTGCGTGCTGGCGCTTCAAGATTGGTGGCGCAGAACTTCGAACCAAAGGTCTGCAAATCTACGAATAAAAACAAACTTTTTTTATTGTTCCATTCACATAAAACATTTTTCTTTTTAAGATCAAATATCAATTACTACATCTCGATATAATCTATTGAACATTTGTTTCAGCCGATTGTTCGTTCGGTTCAGGTCTGTCCAAAAAAAAATGGAGGCCACCAGACACCAACTCCAACATATTTGTTTTTGGTTGTAAAAAAACACCATAGTTAAATATTGGAGAGTTGGATGTTTAAAGCTTAGCGTGTGTCAACATCCCATCGAATTTCGCCGTCATCGATAGCGTATTTTGCCGTCTAAAGTATGATATATCGCCTTCCGTCTAATATGCCGTGTTCCTGTTTTACACATGTCTTTGCTGTGCTATAACTTATACATTGACATGTCACGAGCATGTTTCCCCAAAAAAATAAAAAAAAACATAGAACCTATCAAAAATATACAATATGGGAGTATTTATATACAGGATGTTGTTACACCGATCATAATGCTTCCACTAGATAATTCGTGACAAAATCACTTTTGTCCAAAAATTTTGTTATTTAAAATAGAAGTGAGATATGGACATTTCAGTGGATACATCTTATAAATCAGATCTAAGAAATAAAAACTATTAGACGCTGAACATTTTTTCTTTTTTAAACCAAATTGATTTCTCATCTGAAAGTGACTATCTAATTATACACCCTGTATATAAATTAATCTGCCAAACAAGTTTCTAAAATTTTGCATACATTTAAGCTTTTAATGGAGCTACAAACCAAGGAGCATTCAGAAATTGTCTGATGCTCAAAGTGCAGAACTCCGATTGGAAGTCAGAAGTTAAGCGGAAAACTTTTTTGCTGATTATATTATTATTAACAATAATTGTTTACGGTTAGTGGTGAATGGAAAAGTAATTGTGTTTGTGTTAGAGCTGAGTAGGGTTATATAGCTAAATCGGTTTTGTGAAATAGAGCAGGATCAGTTACTAGCTCAGCGTAATTTAACACAGTGTCATATCGCTGGGGCGTAAATGTATCTCTACTACTGCTTGTCAGAAATTTACAGCAGGATTTTCAGAAGATGGTTTTTGCGATTTTATATATTATCCTTTTTCATTTGGTTTGAATTGCTTATGGCATACTCCCCAACCTAATCACGTCATCTAATATATTACAACTTCTACATATAGCGTGCAGTTTCCCAATGCACACATTGGGAATTGAATGTTCATAACTTGATATCGTTTAGATTTTAAAATAAACGAGTCGTCTGATGCATAGAAAAATCTTATTCGAAATTAACGAATAAATGCAATTAATTTTCAAGAATTTAACAACAGCTGCTAAATTATCCTAATAATTCATCTCTCACGAAAGATATAATTTCATATCGTTGTCGTAGCTGGGCTCCAACTTTTATTTTAATAAAAACGTTACTCAATTACATGATTCAGCTATTTATAATATTTTCAAAAAATGCTATTACAAATCTGAAATAAATAGGAATGTTAAAACACTTAAAACAAACTGCCATTAAAAGAAAATAAACATTCAAAAACAGCACTTTCGGAATATTTACGGCTGAAGGCTAAAAGGAACTGAAATAATGGCTAATGTTAGGTGGGTTGTAAGGTGTTGATGCCTTTTGAGGATTTACCAAAAATTATATTTTACCATTTATAAATATTTTTACTATAGTCCACACAATTTTATTAAGAAGTTACGTCACGGTGAAAACCAAAGGTTCTGTTGGCATTGTTTGATATGTCCTACTAACAATGCTTTCAAATTATTTGGTAGATTTTAAAAATGCCCAAATATGAATTGTTGATAGTGCTGAAACGTGTTTGCTTAAAGTATACGTAGAAAATCAATTGTACGAGTATATACACAATTTAGTTAATTCGATTGGATGGTCTTTGTGTTTCAGCATCATCGCATTCTAATTGCTAAAGTAACTCAAATGCTGCTGCATAATCGCAAAAACCATTTAATATAAGTTCAAGTTAATACATTTAATTAGAGAGTCTCATTAGAAAAATGATCGTCGTCGATCTTCGAAAATTGATAGCACTTCGGCTGTGCGTTATTTCCAAAATGCTAATACAATATTGGCTTTATTTAATATTCCGGGCACTCGTACAGGCTGGAGAGTCGGGGCAAGTCCGTGACTTTGTTTTATTATATTGAATGTCACTGAAAGTGGTCCCCTGCATGTTTATTTTGAAAAATCAAATCATCAATATAAATGTGACAATGAGTTTCACTCGGCTTCATTTTTTACCTATCAAATAAATAAGAGTTCATGCAGAGCCTTATTGGATTATCATTGGTGTCATTTTAATAATTATTATGACAGAGAAATTATTCAGCAAATTGCATAAGTTGTTGGTAGAGCATATAAATATACAGGGTGCTAAAAAATTCGCTTATTGACCCAACTGGAATATATCTCCTATGACCGCCAGGACACCCAAGACTATGCTCCATTGACCAACTTTTAGGTTCGAGCTTTATCATATTGTACTGAATTTCCGAGTGAATTTCAATTGGTAAGTTTTTGCAAAAGGTCTGTTTCAACAAAACTTGCGGATTCTTCCGGGGAAGAACTGCGGAAGGCTTTCGAATGGTTGACAGTTTCGTTGTCTCGTTGTTTAAAGCTCAGCATGTCTAAAATATTCCAGTTAGTTACATTTTAGTTGAAACTGCCTCATTATTTTATGACTTTAGGTGATTGTGATCATGTTCGTATTGAACAAAATATGGAACAATGTATCGAATAAAATATTCCCCTCCACTCATTCATAGTATCTGAATAATTATGGAAAATCGCATTTTTTATAATCTAGGACACTGAACATCCAAAACTTATGGAATCAAGCATGTAGTGTGCGCATCACTGGAAAGAATGAGCACATGATGTTAATAACATCTTCCTTCCTACCCTATATGCACCCCCCATTTATGCATATACTTGCTAATGAATTTATAAAGTTAATATAATCGAGATAAACATTGTATTTGCTGTAATTTGCACTTCCTGGAAGGATAATAATAGAAACAGTGATTTCCTTATATTAAAGATATCATGCTGCGCACCAATAATAATAATGCTGCTGTGTAGGAGTCCACACTAATTAAAATCAAGTCACCTTCAGTTTTTCCAATAAACATGAATTAATTGCATTCTTGTGCACACCCATCAAAATTATACTTGAAACTTGTTGTACTAGTTAAGCAAAATTTTACGAGACACGCAAATGAACCGACAGTCCAATTATTTAATTACGGCAGGTTAATTTGTTTTTAGTTTCATTACATTACATTACAAAAAAAAGAACATTTATTATACGCATATTAAGTTTATTATATTATAATAAAATTATTATTTTTTTTTATTTCATTCCTCCCTCGATCCGTCCCGCGGGAGCCATTCGTTCGTGCCAAATGTTTAGTAAAAAATGAGCAATTTATGAAATAAGGAAACCGTAATAAGATTAGTTTTTGAGATGAGACAGCAACCGTGTGAAGTTATCCAAAAATAGGATTCATTCGGTTAATTGTCGTGATTTTTGAGTGAATTAAAATTAAGTTATTAATAATTAACGGTTTATTTTACCCTTATGAAGTTATCCTTATATTATTATTATTAGCTATGCATTGTTATATAAATCATTGGTAATAAATAATGTGAAGGCATTAAAATTAATGAATACGAGCTGAATAAATATTTAGAATGTTCCGCTAGGATTTTAAGGTTTTATCATCGAATTAATTACTTATTTAAACAAGCAACATAAAAGAGAGTATCGGCTTATTTATTTCAATGCACCTTTTTCACAGAGTGCTAGAACGGAACGAACGTGAAACAAAACAAGAAAGCGAGAAAGAAACGTTCGTCTTATTCCATTTATATATTACTTAAATTAATTTAACTGTATATTTTCAACAGTGTTAAAATCGTTAAAATGTTATTAATTAACTTAAGTGTTTGAAGGCTTAAAGTGTCGGAATAGCAATTCCTGAGTTTTAGGAAATTTAGATCATGCACGCGATTCATAATTTATTACCAATGAATAAACGCATCCACTGCCCAAATCAACTCCCAGAAAACCTTTAAATTTATTGCCATTTACCGCAGAGTAGGCTATCTGTATGAAATAAAATAAAACTACTCCTAAGATATTTATATCCATCCTGTTTTCGCAAAATACTTCAATTATTTATGCAATCAACTTTTATGCATTTCTTCTCTTCTCCATTTAAAGTCATTTTTTATTTATTTTTAGCTACATATACTACGTACTCAATTAATGCATTCATAAAATAGCCTTTTATTTGTAAATAAGTAATAGAAATTCACTCTTCCATCATGTGGCTGTTACAAAAGATTGCAGAAACTCTTAAAAGGGGGACCCGTTCTACTGGAATAAATAGATGAATTCCTTTTTTGCCTTCCATGCAAAAAGTAAAGGGTTTTAGATGAGAGGCAATAAATATATTAAATTACTTAATCTAAGCAAATGTTGCATTCAACAATCGTTTAACTCCATTATCAAAATCTAATCAAGTCACCAAGTGAGATAACTGATAAATTTGGTGCCAAAAGTCAATGGATAAAGTAAAATTAGCAATTCTGGTAGATATTGTTGTTGTACTTGTAATAGATTTAAATCGGGAGGACCTTCCCGGCTCCTTCACCATAATTTTTAATTGAAACCATCGCTACCAATCTAACGTGGTTAATATCAGTAATTTTGGTAAATGCTTAAGTAAACGTATCCAATCTAAGCTCCATGAGTAGAAATACCCACTTAATGAACCATCGTGCACAAATTATATTCTAATAGGATCTTTTCGTTTTTTTTCCGAATTCATTACGCCGGATGTAGTGGCAAATAATTCGTGTGTAAAATTGGCGAGTCAGGACAAAATGCAAAATTCCATCACATAAAATAGCTATTCAACAAAACGATTTTTCTTCATACTGAAGACAATAGCATTCAATTGATCGTTTAAAATCGCACGCTTGTTTTTGAAGCATGCCAAAATTTCCATCCATACATGATGAAGATGGGGAATTAATGTTATCGTCTTTTAATTAATAAATGTCGTTTTATGACGTTTTGTCAGAGAAATGTGGCTTACGTTACGTGCGGCTTACGTTCAGATTTAATAAACGTTTCATCTTGTTTTTATTGGAATAATAAGGACAATAGTAGATAGGAGATGTATCTATAGGGAATAGATAGAAGAAGGGTCCTGAAGTCATCACAAAGCAGTTAGAAAAAGAAAGTAATATGATCTAGGTAACATATGGAGCAGATTTCATTAATACCCATTTGCCATTTTTGTATCGATGCCCGATCTTTATTTTTAGATGTGAATCCTCCTGAGTTTTATGTCCCTTCTTAAATGTCACATTTGCCAATCAATTTCATTTAATAATTTCTTATCGATTTCAAACGTAACCTTTACGTTTCACTCTTAATAACTCATAATCATGAATTATTGTTGAAGTCAATCGCAAAATGTTTTCCTATACTAGTTGGCCCAATGATGGACGAGTGGTGTGCGTCTCGCAAAGAATTGCAAATTTCCAGCTAAATCAATAATTATTTACGGCTTTTCTAAGCGTCAATGTAATTAAGTATGACGTAATTAATTATCGTAACAATCTTCTATTGGACTTTTCCAGACTAACACAAACCGAATTCAATTTTGAAGATTGGCTTTTCAGATAGGCAACACGATTTCCTTTCGAGTATCAACAACTATACTCATTCATTCTCAATAGGCACTGATTAGATTAATTGGAAAAAAATTACCGCCAAAAGTGTTCGTTCAAATAGAAGAAGCTCCCTCAACATTCGGTTGGCTGCTAATATTTGCCGAGATGTATTGTAAATGCTGTATTTGGCTTATTTGTATCTGCTTAAGTTGAAAATGTATCTAAAGAGCGGATGTTGTTGTTGAGTGTATGCGGAAATAAAGGAAGTGAAGGTATGGTGGAAGAACACACAGTATAGAGAAAGCAAGCAAGATCTAATTTTCCTTAAGTCACTCTATTCCTAAGGGAGTTGCAAGCCACAACACGTCGCAGTTTACTCATGCAAGATACAATATTCTGTACGATACACACAACAACCATTGCTAATGTGACTTTGTAATTGTGTGCCAGCGTTAGATAGATCATACCTTTTGCTTCAAATTGTAGCTTCAGTCTTGACTATTATACGTGTATATAATAATACCAGTATACCATCTATTATGTTTTATTCTTAACTTTAATTAAACTCATACTTGTGAAACCTCCTCTAACCATCTATTAACCTTATTACTAAAGAGATCCAGTTCCCTCATTCTTTCAAAATAAAGATCTCCAGATTTATGCAACTAGTGCAATAACGACGTCATTATCGTGTGCGTGTGGTAATACATTACTTTACGTGTTGCATACGTGATTTTATCTACTCTCGTAAGGTAACGCCTACTTATCCAACAATTTGCATTAGGCATTTAATTTGATTTCCGCACAAATAGTTTTGGTAGTTAATATAGCACGCATTTTTCAAAATTGAATGAAAAGCGTTGCATAGACATCTCCGTGCGACTATACGAGCCTGAAAGAAACAGAGCGCTCCACAATTGGTGGGGGAAGAAGCGTTGTTTCTTTCTGACAACTTCAAGAAGCATGTTCTCTTTGTCACACGCACTAAATTGTCTATGTAACGCTTTTTACTTGTCGATCTGTATTTCTATTATGAAGCAATTTTTCAGGTGGGATTAAAGGTTTTTTTTTAATCATCTTGATTATGACTAGTGGCATAAATCTAGAAAGGTATATTTTAAAATAAAAGTATAATTATTATAAGCTAATTAAAAACACAACGGCCCATCATATTTATATTTTATTTCAAATGCCTCAAGCCTTTTATTTTATACTCTGTCGAAATGAATGACATAAATATAATAATTTCATAAATTTAGCACATGATATTTATTGATAGTTGGAAATTGAAATAATATGTATGCAATTTGCAGATGTTTTTTCTATCATTTAGAATTGATACCACTTTTTTCAGATGGTTAAATGACCGAATATTTCTTGAAATATAGAGGTATATATTTAATTTTGGCGATGCGATAATCATATAAATTTTGTATTGTAACTGATAATTACAGCAAATTACAAAACATGTTTATTTATTAAAATTAATACTCAATAATTCATATTTGCGAACTAATTGAAATACATGCGACTAGGGGTAACACTTTCATACATATACATTTAATAAAGTTGTATTATAGGTATTTGTAAATATGTAATGTAGTGTGTAGTTTATACGGTGCGAAAGCTATACATTATTTCACAATTTCCAATAAAACTTACAGTATAATGTTTATTTGATTAGAATACCGTGTCAGTAATTATACAGGCGGCATATAATCGTATGTTTTATTATCGTAACTACACATCATTTTAATGAGATATTTTGTATTAATTTGAAAATATACCATACTATTGTTTCGATTGGAGATCAATAGGTCATTCAAATTTTGTACAAAACTACCAAAAGTTGGTAGTTTCCGGACCGTCAGCAAACTGCAGGTCGGTTCCAAGGCGGTCCTTCATGCGTTGGTCGACATACGTGCTCCTGTACTCAAGCATACTATAATGCGCTCGTATGGAGTAGGAACACAATACGCACGTCTGAGCTAGTCACGTGGGTGACAAGTTAAAAACTATGAAGTAGACCCAAATAGAAGGTCGCCCGGGGGCGTTGTACGGAAATCATTCAGGAAATGTTGATTAATTTTGGAAATGTGCAATATCTAATTCTAGACCTAATATATAACAGAAAGAAGCACAAGTGCATCGTATAGTTTGCATACATCCATGTAGATAAAACAAGGCGGAATACACTATGTTAAATATGCTACGTAGTCTCAAACCTGTCATAACAATGTATTTTAATATAACATGTACATAATGCTGAAAGTATGTAGATGGAAACACATGCTCTGCAACTCATTCTAACCTACTCGTTACACATACAACTAAACTAAACTGTTTCAACGTAGTATACATGACCTATCCAATCCTACAAGAAGCAAATTCATTAATTGGTTGCGATATCGTTCCATATATTGTGAGTGATATATCAAAAATGTGCATCTTAAAAATCCCGGAATTAAAGTTTACAGTGGCTGGATTAACGAATAATTAAAAATACGTGCCCATTTTTAAGCAACGTCCAAAGCCAACAAACGTGTAATCCGAAAAATTAAATTCTTATTCAGTCGCAACAGGAAAAAAAAATTGTTCGACATCTAAATTCGTCTCGTGCATCGTTTACGAGCATGCATATTAATTGGACAACGGCCAGCAAACATTTTTGAATTGCGTTATTTTGTCCTTTTTGCGGAGGACCATAGATAGAGCAACATTGAACTTTCATGCAAGACCCACCAATGCAATATTTATTCGATAATAGTTTCAATATTATTTTGTTTATAAACAAATCCGAAATGAGTTTGATTCATAAATATAATATGTAAAAAGCATTTTATGAAAATGTCAATTTATAGCATTTAACTGATTAAATTTAGACATTAAAAGCCTTCAGGCAAGCCGTTTCGTTAAATAAAAATAAATTAATATTTTTCCAGAATATATGTCAATAGAATTTTTATTATTCTTATTTGATCTATAGGAGCTGAGTTTCTATCAGCAGGTCCTATAGTAAAATTGGTCCTTTGATCATTTTTTTTTTCATCTATACCTAGTGCTTTTATACTAGCGCATTAGAACCATCACGAAATAGCATCAACATATTGATTAATTCGTAACCCAATGATTAGACGAATTTTATCAAATCTAAAAATATCCGAATTCTCGACGCCCGTTGTCTGGTTCCAGTGCCAACTCTGATTATACGTCATTTACAATTATTTTAAATTATGCAAATTGAATGCGATAAAATTTGATTGAAATGTGGATATAAATCATTTTTTTCTTAAACGCATGTTTCTAATTATTTATTGTTACAATACCATTGTGTACCGAGTCAATAAATTTGGTTGATGGAAATACTAATTTAGAAATGTTCGTTATCACTGGCTAATATCTATCGCATAGTAATAACATATAATTGTGCACAGTATTATATAAAATAAATGGAATGCAAATTAAACGAAATATTGATTCAGAAAAGCATAAAAGGAAAAAACTTATGCATTAGCTAGTTTAAGTATAGCCATTTATTTTTGAAATAAGTGCCCTTTAACCTTCGCCTTTACCAGTAGTTTGCTCCATATATTGCAATATCCCAAAGTCGATCGATCTCAAATTTAAAATACTTAAATTTCGTTCGATATGAAATTATCTTTAATTTATTCGAAAAGATTTTTTATTAGCCAATACCCGCAAAATTATTACCCATGTGAAGTTAGCAATTTTCAGCGATAAAATCGACTTTCTTAAATTATTTTACTTCAAGAAATAAATTTTTGTTTTACAAAATATAGTGCATCAATTGGATCTTGAGCTCCACGTCACATCGGCGATGCTGCTTGTAAAGCAATAACTCAACTCGAGCAACTTGTCTAGAGCTTTGCTCGGCCTTGTATTGAGTCTCAGCTCGGCCTCGTGACGTAGAGCTCAAGATCCAACTATTTTAATCGCTTGTTTGGTATAATAATTAATAATACTGCAATAATTAATTTAAAAAAATATTTTCATATACAATATACCGCTGAAAAGTTTTTTTTGTAATAATAATCACAACAGTGCATAATTTGAATGTATGCTTAGGTAATTTAAATTATAAAATTGTTAAATATAGTAAAATGGTTTAATTTAATAACATAATAGTTTCCAGTGGCGCAAATGCGGTTTCATAAATAATTAGTTGATGCATATATATTCACAGCTGTAACTTTGATACGAAACTATATAATATACACACAAATTTTGTTTTGTTTAAATTTAAATGAACTAAATCTATTCCCATGCAAAAAATAACGGCAATGCTCAACATCAACGCTCCATTCTGATACAGATTTAATTATGGTAGTTGGCGGAGGAAAAGTTGTGAGTGCAATAATTCTGCGTATATGAAGACGTAATTTGCACCCCGACGAATTTCCATTTGGAAACCACTAACACTATCACAGTGGGCCAGTGTACAGTTTATTCTGAACAAATGTTTCCAGTGACATAATCTAAGTGCACAATATTCCATGTAACAGGGAGGCAACCAGAAACCTTTCCCAAACGATACAACATAAATAATAAAGTTAACTAAATACATTACTCTTAATTATGTTCAAATTAATAACATGTTTCACACGGCGAGAGCATACAAAGGAAAAATATTTTTCGTTAATTTTAACGGGCGAAAAAAATGCGGTTCCATACGAGTAACATGTAATAATAAAAGGGCTTTGAAGCAATATTATGCTTTATCATAACAAATGTAAACTAAAAATGGGGAAACAACGTTTTATGATGCGCCTTTTTATGAATAGTCAAAATAGAAAAATATTACATAATTGCTTCACATCCTGTATAATACTCTTAGGACAGTTAGAGCCAGTTTATGAAGGATAACCAAGTGGGAATGCGCAGAAACCAAAAGTTGGTCGGACGGATCCATTATTAAAGTTGTAGGGATGATATGCCTACATTTAGCGGTTAGCTTGGCTGTGCAACTTTCCTGTGTCATGGGTAGGCGGGGTTTAGCTCAAACGCGCATCTATTTTGTGCAGCAGTGATCCTTCTTAAATTGGGTTGACTGAACAATAAGGATTAAATTCAGAAATTAAATTATCCTTGTTTTTTAAACAATTTTTAATTTTTTTTCGAGAATGTTACAAGACTGTTTGTTTACATGTATATCCGAAATAATACTGAAACCACAAAAACGAATTCAAAGGGTTTAGTAGAATACCTTGCAGAATACCAGAGCAGATTTTAAATTAGTTGCGAATGTAATTAGGGCTCAGACACACCAAACTAAACAAAGTGCAGAAATTCAGTTGTTAAACTTCTAGAGCGTAAAATAGAATTATAACGTATAGCATACAACAGTACAAAAATAAGAAATGATTCGAACTAGCGTTAAATAAAACTTTCAAATTATTGTTAAAACAATTTAATGGACAAATGGTATGCATTTTCCATTTCTACCTGGAAAGTTGTTCAAATAACGTTGTAAAAATAAGTCGTGCTAATATTTTATGTCATGTAAATTTGAATAAAACCATTTTTAAGTAATTCATTCTCAAAGTTGAAGGTGCTAGAAAACTCTTTAAAAAAAAGGCACTTTTTCAACTATAAATTACTAGGCAACTAGAATGAAAGAATTTTATAAATCTTGCAGTATGTAGAAAATTAAATGACTTACTTTTCATATAGTTTTT
Source organism: Cryptophagus acutangulus (assembly GCA_963556235.1). Classification (NCBI taxonomy): domain Eukaryota; kingdom Metazoa; phylum Arthropoda; class Insecta; order Coleoptera; family Cryptophagidae; genus Cryptophagus; species Cryptophagus acutangulus. The sequence continues at coordinate 949,734 of OY744558.1, read as the reverse complement.
GAATTATTGTAATACACGAAGCCGTTTATTATAAAATATTTTGCTTGAAACTTGGTATGTTTAAAATAAAAAATAAAAACGGTAAGTAAACTTATCGTTTTAACTTTAATCTAATTAAATTTATATATTTTGTTTAAAAATAGACCATGTTCTTAAGGTCGAGGAAATATCTTGATTGTTAAAGTTAAAATTAAAAATAATTAACTCTACACAGGCAAAAAAAAAATTAATATTCAATTAATACCTATTTAGTTAAAATTTGCATTTTGAAGTCGGTTTAAAATAAATATTAATTAATAAACAGAGCGATTTAAGATTAATTAAATAATAAATGCAAAAGCAAATAACTGTATTTATTATGCGACGTTTTGACGACAAATAAATTTGTGCATATTATGAATGTAATTTTATTTTGCTTTAAGAAACATTAAGTTTCTGTGTGTAGAAACGAAATGATTATGGATGTTTCCGCGTCCGTAATTTTCTATTTAGAAGCGTACATTGGACTAAAACGAATTGCTTATACCATTTCCATTATAATACACTAACACTAAATAACATCCAGGCGGTTTCCTCCACAATTAATTAGTTACTTTTTCAAAATTATTTTACTCACTTTTTTGATTGTATGTTTTCAGGCTGACAATTAAACTGCGTTTTTTTTTCTTTGTTCTTGTAAAAGCGACAGCAGGCTAATGGCAACTGTCGATTTATTCTCACAAATAATTGATAAGCTCAATTGATTACTTTGCATTTAATTATTGGTATGGCTGAAGCTTGAAAACTACAGTAAATTCCATAAAAAAATATTTATTTAAATATTTTGCTTAGACATTTTCAATTGTTAGTAATAGATGCATCTTAAATTGGTCCCCATATACTTAGTGGTTAAATTCAATTGGACTAAGCAAATAAATGGACTATATTTCAATCTAATATTGCAATAACGCTAATTTTCTTTCTCGAAAGGGTGAATTTTGTTGTTGCTCGATTGTCTTAAATTGGTCCCAAGAGTTTATCCTGGTTGTTCAAGGACATGGCTTGTGAAAGTTTCGAGGAATATTTTGCTTAAGAGTTAGTCCAACTTCTTCCTGCAACTTTCCTACAACCGAGTGCATTTATTTTCCAAAACTATTATTTTTAAATATATGTATCTATACAGGGTGCGTCACATTGCTCTGGGAACTTTTTAACCCACACGTATAGAGGTTTAACGCTGCCCGGTAAGAGCCCGACGTCGAAGGCAGAGGGCTCTTACACAGCATAACGTCCTTGAGAAAAGCGCACTAGCGCTGAAAGCGCTTAATAGCGCACTGAAACAAAAAGATTTTTTTTCTTGTTATTTTGTGTTTCGTATTTTCCATATTCAATAGTAAAAGCATCGATTAAGGATTGCACGCTGTATAATAATAAATTTGAATTGCTAAGCATGAGTTTTGTTTGGTTTTATTGTACAAGCGGAATTAATCCTGCACATAATTAGTGTGTGTTGCGCATTTTACCATCACGATAAAATTAAACATTTACAGAGGAATACTTATTTATATATGGAGCCTGGCATAGCGCAAAAAAATTAATAAGTTTCAGTAGTAGTGCATTAAACTTGTAAATCCGAAGTACTTACTATTTGAATTAGCACTGTGTGATTAAGTTTAAAGAAGGCAACTGTGTAAACATAAAACAGTCATTTAAGTTAAAATGAATTATTTATGTAATATGTAAAGCAAAAAAAATAAAAGAAAAAAAATTGTACGAATATACCTTATAAAAGTTTCTACATAAATGCGAAAAGTTTTTGTGCATAATACTGAAAATGTTGCATCTTAGTGTGAAAGTATTTGGGAATAAACACAGCTTAGCAGGGATAGGCCCTTCGTCGCTCTCGTGTACTCAAGTGCTGTGGAAAATGCCGCATCATGCTGGTAGTAGTTGTCGTTTTAGCTGCCTGCCTTGCTCTCTGCTCCTGCTCCTGCTCTTTCTATACAGAAAGATATACACACAACCTTTTTCACTCCTACTTATCATCACAACTCACTTTTACCACCGTTTCTTAACGGCTATAACTTTATTAACTACATTCTGAAACTAATCTCGTTTCTTTATACCACAAATTTATTCCCAACAAAAATTATACACAATTTCATACAGCAACATTTCCATTTCATCATTTAATTATTCCACTGCAGATATATCGTCGATGTTCTTGCAGTAACACGAATTTATCAGACGTAACAGGGCGACTTTACAGGGTTAGTTTCAGGCCGACCCCACTGGCGAAGTCCTGAAAGCCTTGCAACGCTCCTTAGTTTTGTGTGTATGCACAACAAAATTAGTTTTTGTGCCGTCATAAGAAAAGAAAATAGTATTATATTTTCCGACCTAGGCCAACAACCTTTTTATAGGATTACTTTTACGTATTTCAGGTCGACCCCGCAGACAAAGCTTGCGCAGACCCGCACGCCTCAGTCTGCAGCGTCCGCTTGTAGCTATTTCCGGCCTTGTTAAGTAAGCAACTATTCCAGGCCGCTAAAGGACTTTCTCGCACGTGGTGCAATTTTGTTTAACGGTTTAGAAAAACATAAAAGTGAAGCGTTTGTTACACTTTTGCTAAATGCGTTTTAGCACCAAAAGATGTTTATCGCTTCTTCATAAAATATCTTATCTAACAAAATGTAATAAAAGTCTACTTTGTATATTATAAATATTGAAGTCATCTTGAACACCTGAGCCGGCAAAACAGATATGATTGAATGGCTTCTATGACGATATTTCCCTATGTGTTGTTTTTTATTCGTATTATTCTTTCCTATTGTTTTTAATAACGCCTGACATAGTTTGCCGTTTTATTATTACATTATATTATAATAAACGTTTCAACTTTACAAACGATTTCGCATGCATGTTCGTTCAACAGAACCCTCCTATATATAACATAAAGCATTCGAACTTTTGAAAGATTCGTCGAACTACTACTAACATTGAACTTTGTCTGCTTTTGCCTTACATGCAGATTCCATTAAACAACATTTGTATTATTTTCCTACACAGGGTGTCTTCAGAACTGAAAAAAATTGAAGAAATATAATTTTTTGATCCCAAAATACACATTATACTTAAATCACCTTTAAGGAATAAATGCCTAGAGTCCAGCCAATTTATGAAGGATCACTGCTGCGCAAAATAGATGCGCGTCCGAGCTAAAGCCTGTCCATTCATGATAGAAAAAATTCGACAAAAGAAATTACTTTGGTACTTTGCGACGCAATTCAATGATACACTTTTTAACCTCAACCTACCAGCAGTGAACATTTCTAATTAATTAATGCAAAAATACCGAAAAATATATGTTGGGTGGATGAGGTAGAATATATCCGTTTTTATTTACCTAAAGTCACAAAATGTATTAAAACGGAATACGTATGTTGTTTTTGTTTACAATGGTGATTATATAAATATCATGTAAAGTAGGTACAGAAGGTTGTGTAATAATAAATGTATTTGTTATAATTTGTATGTATAAAGCCAAAGCAAAACTGGAGTTATATAGATTGCATACATGTTTTTGACAGCAAGTTGTTATTAAAGCTATTGTCATAATATAATTATCACATTAACACAGGGCTAACATTCATTATGTACATTAGTACTATAGAACGTTTTTTAGTTTAGAAAATTATATTGTTGTTAAGCCAATAAGTGATTATTAAAATCTTTACGCCATGCACCGAATCCAATTAATGATTCAATATTTATTTCGATTTATAACAATTTCATACAGTTATTTTGCTCGGAATTATTTAAATTAAATTACACAAATTGTTGTTGTACTAAATTAAATTTAAATAGAAAAAATATATGGCAAATTAAAAAATATCAAATTAAAATCCATTATAATCGTAAATTGAAGCAATCAATTTGAAATCTAATTGTCATTATTTGTTTAACGGTGTATATGTTTTATATAGCCATAGTAAAATATTTTATACAAATTCAATTCCGGATATTATTGATAGATTATAATTAATTTTCGTTAATCATTTAAAAAAAATATATTTCGCTTTATATAAATTGTAATTTTATATAACTAACTACAAACATATTTATTTTATTAGCTAGAGAAATTTCGAATTATCGAGTAATGCAGTATGCGTAGAAGTAGGCGTCTGAACGAGTGCGCATCATGGGGGGAAAATCTGAGACAGAAATGCTTGCTTTTTGATAAGTTGCACAAGCTCTATACCCACACGTTTTGTCTCACAAAAAAATGTTGACATGTAATGTTAACAACAACAACGTGGTCCGGATCATATTTAACTTTATCCTACACAAAAACAAAGTTATGTTTATTCAATACTGTGGTATAATACGGTAAGTAAAGAATATAACACTTTTTATTCAATAAAATTACAAACCACAACATTTACCCAATATCGTTATTATAGCTCTGAATACGTCCAACAATATTTGTCAAGCATTTAAAGCACGTTTATACTATTTTTTTTATGAGAACATATTACAACAATGGAAAGCGTTCATTAAAAAAGCCTCATAACAAAAATAAAAATAATTGTTTAGATACTTTAATATAAATTACTAAGTAAGAGTTGGTAATTCCATCTTTAAGAAGTTTGATTCCTTTTTACAATTTTGTACACTTTCTTTGTGGATATAATTGGCGTGAAGAGATTTTATGTTCTATTGCTATATCCTTATGAATTAATATAATATTAAATCTAAAACTAATATTCGCACTAATTAATTTGCACCGGATTAAAGTTCCTTTGCAACACGATTATTTACTGGAGCAAATTTTCACTTTAAACCACAGATTATTGCATTGTTGCAATAATTGTAACTATTGCAATTAATTCCACATTAAATCTGAACTTGCAGTTGTATAAAACTATGTTGTTCCAAACCATGCGAAAACAATATAAATTTACTTTATTAGACTAAACAAACACACCGAATAACTGAATACTTAATATAGTGAATAGTGACACTAACCTGTCACAATAGATAGATTACTTAAACATTAGTCCCCAGAAAAACAGAAAATACAAACACTCTCCGAGAAAATAGAAACAGTAGGTACGGATAAACAAAAAACATTTTTAATTTTGAAAAACACAAACTATTATCCTTACAACATAGTACCTAATATCCTCCACAAAATATATATTCAGAAACTAATCCAGACCATAATAGTATTCGTAAAAAGCGGCCCAGACAGAAAAATAGGAGTCCTGAAACAACAACTCAGATAAAGCATTCTGCCCAATCCCATCTCCAAAATAGACTCCACAAAACAAGCTTAAACAAAAATTGAATCCACAACAAACTATTCCCGAAAATAATTTATCTACGAATATAGATGCCAGAAATTCCCATCCATAAAGTAGCTACCCAAAAAAGGTCGGAGAAAATAGCTGATTTACATAATGTCTCAGTGATAAAGCAGCTTCCTAGGAAATAGCTCTCCCATCGAATTGATCAATCCAAATAGAACCATCTCTAGTAATGGTTTCCTTTCCAAAGAAGATCTTAGATCCCATCAGAAAATAGCTGAAAGCTACCGGGAAAGAAGCTATCCAAAATAGCACCACCCAGTCAATAGGATCTTGACACAGCAACTCAGATCCTGCCCAATTCCTGTCTTAGAAAATTGGTCTAAGCAAAAATTGACGTAACAAAAAGGAGTCTCAGAACCAAGTAGCTCCCTAGAAATTAGCCATCCGACCAAAATAATCGATCAATAGTAAGTGCCAAAATCACCTAAACAAAAAGCCGATAACAAATTAGCACTACAGAGATTAAGTAAGAAGCACAGCAACTACTGGTGTCGTTTTTTATGAATAAATTAATAATTCATATTGATGATGGCATCAAAAGCGCTTTAATGCCACCATTTATAGTTTTTATCCTCCGTTTATTATCTTTGCGCAAATTCTAGTCCTTATAAATTGCAGTCAACTACTACTCGTAAACAGTTTTGAAAAATGAAACAACACAAGACCGTGCTGAATTGCTGTTGAATAGTAAAGCTGAGGATAATTATAGGTACATAATAAAAAGAGATGAATCAACCTTATTTTACTTTTCCGGTTGCGTGAAAGTTGACCCGTAAAGTTTGACTAAAATTCTCCGAGACCACCTGCAGATCCAACAAATTTAGCGGAAAGGAAGCGATATCCCGAATGGGTTATATCCTATATTGCCTATGTTTATAGCTTTACATTTTTAGATATATTGCGCTATTCAAACCTCTATATTCTGATTACATATCATATTTATATTCTTTCACCCATCACATTTTTTCTTATAATAACAACAACATATCGAGGCAACATTCAATATTTTTCGCAAGGAGTTCTGCATGCACGAGCAAAATAAAGACATTGGACAATGAACCAAAAATATTTTTTGTAAGTAGCGTCAAGTTATACTTGAGGGGTTGGTATTGCATTATTGCAGCTTGAAAATCACAGTATGAAAACTAAATTTTTTTTTTGTAAAATTATTTTCGTAACAGTTACTTTTGTAGCATAATTAGCTTACATTAAATGACAATAGTATTTATTATACGAGAAAGCTATTTGATTTTATTTTTGTAATTAGATATTAAATACCGATTTTTAGCAAAAAAATGTGCAATTTTTAACAAAAGCTCCCATTATTTGATTATTCTGCATTTGAGTCTATTTTTAATATTAAAAGTCAAAATTTTTATACAACATATTTCGCTCATACTCATTTCGGGGATTTCGTAGAATTTCTTGCAGCAAATTTTGCCAGCTTAAACATTTAGGAGAAAACTTCCTAAATTACTCGCAATTGCATTAAATGTAAGTAGTGTGCCACGATGAATATTGCAAGAAAGGGGCTATTTAGTTCTCTTTTTTCTTTTGAAATACATACTGAAAGCAAATTTTTATCAAAGAATATGCACTTTGTTATATTTCATTATATTCAGCATATACTGAGAATTTTATTTATTTTCTTTTTACAAAAGGTTTTATTTTCGTCATCTCTAAAATTTCGTAGAATATCGAATAGCAAATTTTACTTTCGGAGGAGAACCCCCCTATCATTTGTTGGATGAATCTTGACCACTACGTCATCCCAATATCTGAAAGTAGTGTGCCACGATGAACAGTCTGACGACGAGCAATTATTTCGTTTTCTTTTTATTATGAAATATTGAAAGGAGATTTTTAGCAAAGAATGTAGTACGATTGGTATGACAAATATGCGTATAGTTATGAGTATGAAGAATTCCATTGTGCTGAAAAATAGGTAAAAGGAGAAATTTAAATAAAAAACACACCGAATCGTTGTAAATTGAGATGAAGAATTAACAGATGGCGGTTGAGGGTTGTGACGGTTTTTTGGTGGTAATATGTAACAAGAGTTTGTCTTGGGCCGTTACTTACGCTATAATACTAGGTCACAGTCTGTGAAAAATAAGGCGGCCGTTTGCAACACAGAAGGTTGGGATTAAGACACTTGATATTAATTTCCCTAGTGTACAATACATTTTATTAGTTGTTTCTCTCTTCAGAGCCGGCAGTTTCTTGCACGTGTAATGCAGTTAATTGTGAAATGCATTAATATTTTAACGTTGTTTAGTAACAAATTTTATATTTTCATAGCGTCTAAGCAAAATTTCAAGCTTATTTATATTAAGAGTTATTTAAATTTATTCGCGCCAATATAATCTTCGAGCTTAAATATACTTACACAATACACAGAATACACTATTTGTTCAGGAGCTCGACGACGATGCTCTATGAAATGCGTCCTCTCGCTCTCTATTCCCCCTTTTTTTACACTCTCCTATATAAATAACATGAAGAATTTCTGAGTTTATACTAAACGGCGGTTTTTTCCTCTTTGAAGAGGGTCATTCAACAAATTAAGAAGGGGTTAATGATTTATTTAAAGGTTGAAACCGCATGCATGCATTCGCTAATGGTCTTCACACATAGGATTCGAAAAAACACGAATTCAATATCACGCAGAAATATTAATTCAAAAAGCTAAAGTGGAACGTAATGAAGTATGGTCTACACAATACTTACAAGAAGTTACGTCATCAATAGTCTTTACGTCACCTTAACGTCTGTGCGAACGCATACGTTCGTTTTAATCACAAAAATACACAAAATATGGAAAAGCGAGCACTCGCACAACATTCACAAAGCGAACAAGGCAAAACAAAGTAGAAACACGTGAACAATATCGTTGAATTTCCGCCGTGACGTAACGTTTTAGAAAAATAATGTTGTGGAGCCTGTAGCCTAGCCCGACACTTTTAAGAATATCGAGGGATATATCCGAATCCTATTAATACTAGTCTCAATTAATTTAGTAGTATATTATCCAGACTTTTATGAATTAAAAAATGTCATAATTGTTTTCTGACTTTTAAAGGGAATTGAAAAAAAAAACGCGGCATCTTCAATCTACACAATACGGAGTTTGCACTATAAAAGGCCATTGCACATGAATGAGCAGAGTTTTTATTACCCCGTCTTCTTTTCCACCCCACTAAAAATACTGGCAAGTCTAAATTGCTTCTCGTTTAGTTAGTATTATAAACAGCCCAAAACTCGGTCAGGAAAGTTCAGTGCTAATACTTATATTTTTCTATACAGAGTGGTGTTTCGTTTCGTCTCTCAGTAAAAACTGCAGCAAAGCTAATCTACTGAAAATGCAACACTTTTCTTCAAACAAATACAATCAAAACCTACTTACCCCATAGTCTTTAAACTAATTTGAATTGCATTAAAGGTACACCCCGTATAGTGCATGCCCAATAATTTTATTCAAATGTTTGAAATTTTGATTATCAACAGTTATTAAAATTATGAAAACTAATTAGAAAAATTCAAATTTAGTTTCAATACCAACTTAATTAGCATAATAATATAATGATTATATTGATAATAACAACAATGTTTTGCGTTGTTGTTATTAATTTTAATAGTTAAAATAAATACGGTGCCTTGATGCAGTTTTGTCGAGTTAATTACATACTTGTGACTAAACCACTGAAACATTAGCACTTCGGTAAATCACAAAAATAGATTTTAATGTATTGATCATAAAGTCATAACGATTGTTGTACTATCAATGTAAATATAAACAGAATTGTATTATAACACAAAGCATGCATTTTTATGTATTTCTAACCGATTGGAGTTAGAAGGTACATTTTATTGCTAGTAAATTTCTGCAGTAGTAAAATATTCATTTCACATTTCGCATTTCATCTTTCATGGCAACGAATGTCAAATATAATATTTAAGTGAGTCTTGCAAGTCTTTTAATAAAACAATGAATTAATATTATACGCCAATATTGTATTATTTACAGCATTAAAACACTTCAAGTTTCTTCTCGATGTTTTATAAGCCAAAGTGCATATTTACTAGGTATTACTTTCCTAGAATCATTTTGGATTAATGCTCGGATTAATGCATATAACATCTTCTGGTATTTGACTCGTCTTGCACGATAAGTAACGAAACGCAGCTTTAATTGCATATTCCCAAACAAATAAATGTCACTAGACCAAACCGAAACAAATATCTAAGAATTTTTTGTTAGAATTCAAAATTACATTTACATGCTAATGGTAATTAATTATTGTTATAGTTAATTATTTCCTCGATTATTTAAACATAATTTGGTTTGATGATAAATATTCGAAGACGTGGAAACAATAAAGTTTTGAGTATAGTTTAAAATTCAAAACGATATAATATATGTAGTGCATTTGTAAACCTAATTTATGTTTCTTTTATATACTTTAGTATAATAAACTGCTATGTAAACTCCAGCGACACATAAAAAATTGTAGATGTATAAATGTCTTTTCTGGAGTAGTACATACGTTGGAAATGTGTGAATCGTGACTGTACTGTATGATGAATCCTTGGCGAATTTGACACCTGCGGCCACATCGAGATCAATCTCTCAACATAACATACTATCACTATGCCATAGTGTTCCGTTATTGTCTATGATGGCAACAACAATACATCACGCTTACTAACTCATGATAGATATGGCTTCGCTTCTACTGGTTTGCTGTTCGATCGAACATAGTCTAGTTGCGATATACACCTATGCCACCATATAGGAGGAACGTTTTGTTTTCTGGCCACGGTGCCTCCTCATACATACACGTTAGTTATTATTAATGGTTTCCCTCCAAACTTGATACATAAAGGTATATTATTCACGCTTTTGATAATAAAATTATCATGGTGCCCAGCCAACTGGACAATACACATTTTTCACTTCGAAATATCGAAACGAAGCAAACTCCTCCTTTATGAACCAATATCTCTAAGTCACATTAACTATTCATTGTTTTCTTCTCCAGTCCCATCCATTCTCCCTCTATTTTGTATACTCTGACACGAATTTTCTTCTGCTCCATGTTTCACAACAATAATTCCAATAAATTTTTACCCTTTACCAATTCAATGAACCAAAACAAACGTTCTTTGCGCATTTTCAATTCCAAATCACACGTTTGATTCTTGCATTTCCTATTCTTTTTGCTTTCAAAAAAAATTGTTATAAATTTGTCATCAATTCCTTCACAATTTGAATTCAAAAATCAATCCCAAAATGAGCATTTGAAGTTGAAGCGGCCACTAGAATATTTTATCTACATATTATGTTTGAGAAGTCGTACTCTTATGGAGTCTTGTAGGGTCATTGTTAGTCCTATGGGGTCTTATAGTGAGAAGTCTGTATAGTGCCCAATATAGACCGGAGATTATACACCTAAGTTCCAACGATTTTTTTACACTATAAGGACCAAGAATAGACTTTGCGGACAATAGATCCAGACTCCACAAGAAACAATTGAGGTCATCAAAATTTGGTGGAGGATCCGGGGATACTTTGGTTTAATTTTGGTAAAGGATATTCATCTATTATTTGATGAATATACAGTGAATTCACCTCCTTAAGCAAAATTGAAGACATGTTTTTTATTCCAACAAATAACAATGACGTAATCCAATTAGTTTAATCAAATATTTTTTAATAATTTTAATCAACTAAAATGTGTGTGTAACTTTTTTAAATTTTATACGTTCCGCGTTAATTTTCACAGTACAATTAGATAATTAATGGCACACTCAAGTCGTAATTGGTAACATTGGTTTGAGTGCGTTCGGAAGCTGATGAAATGAGCGGCTTATAGAAAATTTTCGGCTACTTAAATATAGTGCGGTTTAATAAGTTTATAGTGATAATTAAAAGTAATTATGTTGACATAATCAACAAGGGTTGAAGACTATCACCCTGAACAACCGCCAGCAGGGTACCAAGCAGCAAGCAGATTACATAACGAATAATGAACCAGTGGGAATAGTAATCTCTACATTAATTATATCTGAACTGTTGACCAAACGAATTAAAATGGAATATAACCGGATAATAAACTAATCTGTTTACTTAATATTGCACCGTGTTAAGTCGGCGGATGCGACCATTGTATATAATCGCCATGTCTTGATGGAAACAGGAGCAAGTGATCTTTGGTTTCATTATTTTTGGGCAACGTACGGAAAACCAATCGAAACAGCTGTTCGGAACAACTTTATTTGAGCGATTAAAACTTCAACACCACCAAATCTTATCATAACAAAATTAAATCTTAAATTGCTTAACAATAACTTAACTACTATTATTGTTGTTGTAAAGTTTGCAAAGTGAGAGGGATATGGAAAAAATTTGACGGTACATTCATTTAGTATTTCGTCTCAGCCAGTGCGGCAATAATAATTTTATTATATTAATATTTATGTATAAATTCGTTTTTAACGTGACTGTTTCAGACGGTTTTCCAGTCCAGCAAAGATTGATGGGTGCAGAGCGAAAACTTTTACGTACTATAGTAGAAACGACTTTATGCAAGACATTCAACTTGCCTCCAGTCTCTCTCATTTTCGTGTTGCTTTTCCAAGTTTCGCCCCCTGTCATTACGGATTCTGCACCCCCTATTGCATCAGTAGGTCGTCAAAATGTGTGTGTATGTGTCTCTTCCGTACAATGTGGCCCTCTGCTCCTGCTTGCTCGCAAATCCCGTAAGATTTAAATAATAAATGATTTCCAAACCCAGTTGCATTGCCGAACAAGCAACGCTCTACCTATAAAACTACCATCAATATCTTAAAATATCTGCTCGGTAATTTGGCTATATAAAATTTTATTGGACACGATACGATATTTTTTTCTTTCATTTTATTTCATTATTTATCAGGAGGTGTAAAATTTTTGATTACGCGCGCAATAAAAAAATTGCCTAATTTTCTGATACTCCTTTTACGTGCTGATTTTAATCATAGCAAACCAGATGCACTATTAAATGCTTCTCATGAGAATTCTATGTTAATGCGACAGGATTCAACTTTTAACCTTATCCTTATTATATCTCCTTAACAAAATTCCAAAATACAAAGGAGTTCCAAGTTTATTTTGTTTGTCGTGTCTATTAGAAATAATCTCGTAAATTGCATTCCAAATTTATATACATTTTAATCTTTTCAAATGTTGCGTATCAATTTCGTAATCAATATTTGGCATGCTCATAGAAGATTGCTTTCTATATCTAGAAATTAATTTTGAACATGCAACTACTATACATTCGTCTTATTTATATTATTAGCGATTCCGTTTGAAAAATCCATTGCCATAGATTTCGATTATACCTTTCCTTTTGCTCCGACCAGTCTGCGAAAGCCCAAACAAAAGTCTCATTTCAATTTTCATTTGCTTGTAGTTTCACTTTTTTGCAATATCTCTATTTGAAATTATTTGTCTGGAATGGTCGTTCTGTTCGACACAAAAGAAGTGAGTGCATGCCAGCTTTTTCAGCTTTTATTCTTACGTATACGATGGAATCCAAATCAAACATTAAATAATATTAGTTCGGGATTTTATGAGACTTATAGAACAACTTTGCGAATTATGCATCCTGAGCGAGACCTGACGGTTAATTAAATTTTTAGCTATCAAAGGTGAGTGGTTGTTGAACGCTACGTCACAACGTTCCCCCTCTGTTCTTTTAGAACTGAGTTTACGGGCCGGCGTGGCTGAGTTACGCATTCATAAAAATTGTCTGCAGAACTAAGGGTTAATCTGCTTCTGCCCTTAATGATACACCCTTAGCTTAATACACCCAAAATATTATTTCATGTAAATAGAAGCTAATCTATTCAGTCTATAAGATTCGATTTCGGGTTCGATATAATCAAACCCCTTTTGTTCTTTGGAATTCATAATTAAACATTGTCACTAAAACTCTCTGTATTATTGTTCAAAATTATATCGTTCGCAATGCAATAGATAAAAGAAAGCGGGAATTTCAGTTAGCGCATTCACCAACAGAATGTGGAATTAACCGCAATTTATCTCCATTGATCAATAAATATTAATCAACATTAAATTCCTTTACACAATATTGTCACAATATTATTTGATCGTCGACATTTTTTCTTAGTTTGCCATTAAACTATTATGTTGGAAATAATGCTGCTTGTCGACATTACGATCGCGATGATGATTGACAAACTTGATGATGAATTTGATAAGTATCCAACACAACTAGAATATTCAAAAGACTGAGATTATCTATGCCACATAGAAATGTCGTAAAATATATTTTATATCTGATATAAAGTTGCCAGTGATCGAATAAAGATGTGCAGCTATAAAATATGACATACACAGAAACTAGAAATGTAATATTCCGTATTTTTATTTGATATCAATAATGTATGATGTTCAGCTAACTATAGTGCATATTAAACGAAAATGCATTAAAACAGACGATGACGACTTTGATAATTAATTGAAATGCGAAAACAATTTTTTTCAAGGAGCATTTGAAATTATCTGCAACTCAAAATAATATGCAAAACGAAATTAATTCATAAGGAACGGGCTGCAGTTATTGTTTATTTGCATGATAAGACTTTATTAAGGTGGAACATTTTTCTACGAATTTCAAAAGTCTATTTGAATTTGTCATCGTTTCGTTTTTCATCTTTTTTTTTGCCGGCACAGGTAAAGTATAAGTAAGATAAATGTTAGAACGTATGGTTAAGTTAATACTTAATATGTTACCTTTTGCGTTTTATGACAACTTCTTGTCATGCTTATAACAAATTTATATAGATTGTCCTTATATGCCCAAAATGGAAAAGGGCACAATTTAGGTAAGCTATACTTTCTTCAATTATTTACAATGAACTAGTTGTTTCGATCCAACATACTTTCAGTAACGAAAGAACATTCTTTTGTGCACATTGAAAAAAAAACATAATGAATAACAATTTAATTAATAGGAAAGTTATTTCGTAAATATTATTTGACAATTTCTTTGGGACCGTCAAGCTTCGGGTTAATCGGATTTGCAGGAATTCGATAAAAGACAATAAAGGACTAGTTTGATCAAATCTAACAATGTAGACACAAATCTTCTGTTCCATCAACATTATTGAGACGTAAACTTAATGAAACTCATTTTTTCTTTTTAATTCACTGTCGAAAATTAATTTGCTCTGCCGTAATTAAATATTATAATTTATACTTCGCAAATGTGTACACACTTTAATTAAACAATTTTGGCATGATCTTAACTAATCGTGTGTTTAAACTTTACGATATTGATTTTGCACGAAAATTGTAACACATGAAGATGTTTAACATTAGCAGCCTAATTAATGTATTAATGGAATGGGTGCTACTCGAAAACTGTGCCAAAGGTGCATCAAGAAAAGTTTGAATGTACATGGTTTCCCGATGCTTGGCTTTTCGCAACATATATAAATATAATGTAATCTCGGAAGTAGGAGCTCAATATTCTACAGCGAAACCAAAAGAAACTTATAAAATTATTTGATTAACCAACAAAACTTGAAATTTCTTCGGCAGATAATCAATCAATGTGGTGATAGTTAATTTCACATTCTAACCGAAATTCCAGCCACTCGTTTTTTCATCTAGTGCCATTGCAAACGTTCTACTAATAGTCAATAAAATAGAGTTTTCCAAAGTTTCAGCGACAACGTTTAATTATGAATTCCAAAGGGGCACAGGTCTGATTTTATAGAAACTGAAAAATTTACCATATAGATGAGTTGGTATTTTAACCGAATATTTTCACCTCTTTCTGGAGATTTCTCAATATAAAAGGTTTTGAATATTGAAAAAGAAATTTAAGAGCATGTAAATGCAAATTTGGAATCTTTATTTTGGAAACGATCTTAAATAAAAAGCTTTAATTCGAAAAAGATTAATTTTGCAGTATATTAAAATTATGGTGGATGCGACGGTTAAAATTTCTACCCTTTCCGTTTGTCTATTAAAATATTGTTTATTTTTAGCGCACAGTTTAATCCTTTTTTGTCTAACGAATATAATATTTATTTTTATAGTGTTGAAGAGTTTTAAAGAAAAAATACAAGAACCCTTGAGAGTTCGTTCATCGCGATAAAATATGAATTTAGTTACGTATTTTCCTAAACCTTAAGAGATTGTTTGCATAGTTTAGACGAAAAAAATGAGTAGACTTTTCTTACTTAAAAAACTTAACTGTTTCAACTAATAGAGATAAAAAATGTCTATACACACAACCCTAAGGTTTTCATCCCTCCTAATTCGATCCCCAAAATTTAACATACAAACGATGCCGACGGAATGTAGGGACAGCCTTTGAACTGATTTTAATAAAATTATTTAGTTAATTAAAAATGGAAAGAGAAATTTTATTAAAGAGGTTTTGGAAATTTTGAAAATTTCTCATCAAATTAATGTCGCTGGTATGTAAAATAGAAAATGCGCATATAATTGATATTTATTTTGGTAAATTATAATTGTGGTATTGATTCGTGATATGATCGCCAAAAGTTTGTTCGACATTCATTTCAAAATTGAATTTTTCTCGACATATAGTAAAATAAATTAAATAATTTAAATAAACCTAGAGCCGAAATAAATACGACATTTATGTAAATCAGTAGCGTTGCATGCTCGGTTGCATGGGTTTAAAAATTCCGTTATTAAACTTTCAATTATTAATTGATTTTGGTGACATGAATTAATATTTGTTTAAAATGTGAATGCAATGAAAATGAATTCGATGTAAAGGAATTCGATACCTGATGCTGAATTGTTCGCATATCGCATAATTTTGGTCGGGCTTATTAATATTTATTAAAAATTTGAATACCAATAAAGGCCATTATAATTTAGAAGATAGTTTGTTTCTAATCACGTGGTAGTGTAGCAATATTCCATGTATATGGGAAATTTAATTTATGCAATTAAAGCTGCCCTGTTCTCATAGTGCTTATACCGGGCGGCAAAACACCAGTAATTAAACAATCCGATTCTACTTACCCTGACTTATAATTGTGGCAATATATACAATAGCAATCGCAATACACTTTGGTTGTTTTCTTTTCAATACCATCTCACTTTGTTAGATTTAGAAATTTATTTTGATTTTTCGAAAAAACAAAAACAATTTTTGAAAATCACTCGAAATTTAATCCTTGTCCTTTTCGCACGTAAATTGTGTTAATGATTTAATTGCGAATATTGCAGGTAGCATTTAAATTAGTTGCGTTCAAGTTGTAACGGAATGAATCGGCGAGTGCGTGAAAAGCGCGTAATTTTCCTGGGAAAATTTAACCGACGAAGAACGTAGTTAAACTGCAACTGTACGCAAACATACAACTGGCAGTCGCAAGAGCATTTTCAGTGGAAACTGCGCTGCCGCGTGGCTCTCTCATGCTCTCTACACACCACATGTTTCTATATCGGACCACTAAGGGCACTAAGTTTCAGCCGTTTCAGACTTTCAGCGTCAATCATTGATCTCACTGTATTTGTATATGACAGACGGCTGGTTTGTAAAATATTACCCTTCTTATACACGAGGATGTCTCCAACAAGGGAACCAATAAAAGTAGTCGTGTAGTTCGAAAAGTTTTTTCGCATCAACAAACAAAATATAAAATCAATTAAATGACTCCTTCCTAGATTCTCCGATTCTGCATATTTATGTGTGCCCACTAGTATTATACTGCGTAACATGGCATGGCACTGCTAGAATATGTATGTTTTTACTGCATAAGACATGCCACAGATGGAGGCAGAAATTCAGATATAGTGCTACTATAGTGCCAGGTTATCAAACATTCATCCAGGTCACAGCATGTACAACCAATCTATCTTACCATCTTACATTTTGTCATCGGGATGTACCTAGTAGTATGAATTTTCCGTATACTTAAACTTAAACAACTTGTCCAAAACCACTTCAACAATTACTTTTGCAAAATTGGTTATTTTGTAAACACTAATTGTCATACTAGGTAACTGAGGACTCAGGTTAAATCATTCCAAAATACTCAAGTTAACCAGTAATTAAACTTAGTTAATAGAATCTCGAAGAGCACAACAGAGTTCTGTTGGAGTTGGTGCCAGGACACCAATGCAAAGTAGACCTCTTCCCAAAGAGGGATATAAAATACGTCGTGTGGGCCCGGAGGCAACTTGCGGGACCACAAGAATCACGGTAAAAAAACCTACTAAGAGAAAAACATAAGCATCCTCTTATTGGGTGGAGGCGCCAGGTAGACAGTCAAAGCTGTTCATAATGGGGCCATCCCGGATAAGACCAAATGAAAATCTGCAGTTGAGCCGACAACTGAGGAAGGATATAGGACACTTTACTGGACACTGCTGATGTGTAGAAAAACACCTCAACACTTACTATACTAGTGACCAGAAGACAACTACATCTAAGTCTACAATCAAGTTTTCTAACTTAACTTCAAAAGTGACTCCATCTGAATTTAACTCGAGGAATATAATATAATTGATCAGCATACGTTTAAGTAATAGTTTGACAAAGGTGTTGCTCTGCATTGGTATTGTTGATGATATCCACTCTAGTTTAAGGCATATGAGCATATGACAATTTGCAATATCCATTGTTTCTTTGTCGAAGTTCGACATTTGGATCATTCTGCCATCTGCTTATTGAAGGATGAAGCTACATATTCAAATAGTCAACCAAATTTGTATTCAAAAGCAGCCTTAAATGGCATGGCTTTGCTTTCAGTTCGTTTTGAACACTCCACTCCAGGTTCAATTATAATAGGAAACGTTAAAAAAGGAACTTGGTAATAAGTTTGTACTAATAATGAAATTATTTTATAAAGCAAAGTTTCATTCATTCGCTCAGGGAAAGGTCGATTTCCCTAGATTTCTCCGAGATTATTGTATTTTTATTAACTTCATAATTGTTCAGCTTTATGCAACGCTCATGTACCTAGCGAACTTTTTTAAGATTTTATTTTTTAACAAGCGCTCCACAATTTCATTGAACTTTCTTGCCGCTGAAATAATTAGTTTTATTCGAGCATTAGGAACAGTTTTTCAAGCTAACCAAATTTATTATGAAACAGTTTAAATCAAATTGAATGGGAATTTCAAATAAATCCATCCTTTCCTCTGCATTTGATCATAAGTACTCATTACAATTATGATATAGATTGAAACTGGCATAATTGATGTAAAACTACTAATACAAAATGATTAGTCCGTTACACCTTCTATGGTTAAACACGTGTTCAACATTAGACCTTCCGTAACTACACGAGCAACATGACATGTTTGTATAGATTTGTCTATTGATTTGTTTGTGTTTTACTTGTAATAAACTTGTAATTAACATCGAAAGATTTTTCATGAACAAATTTTAGAACCAAAATCCAAACCCATTTTCCTGAAGATGGACTTGATATTTGGGTGTAAAATAAATTTTTAAAAAAATTGCAGATCAATAATATTTGGAAAAAATAATGAACTTGGTATTCAATTGTTTAAAACGAGGAATAATCCACAGAGCAAACTTAGAAGCGCTGTGAAAACATGATGGGGAAAAACGCATTTTTTTCGGTTTACAAAAAAAAAGATGGTTTACAGTGGAATTACACAGCTGGGCTACAAAAAATGTCCGGGCACTAAATCTTGCAGGCAAAATCGAATTTAATATTTTCCAGTTCATTTTTAATTTCGCGTACGTGACGAATCCCGTAATCGAATATCCAACATTTTATATACAGTAGTTAAAAGTGTATATGCTCAGATTATTTCTCCTCTCGGAGCTGACAGAACGCGGGCTCTGTTCGGCTTGGGCTTCAGCTGCTGCATAAGGAATAAACAATTATAAATACATCCCACATTTTCTCATTGTTTGTCTTGCTCTAAGCGGGTCATTTTTACTTTACGGTTAAAAAAATTTGCTTAACTGCCATTCGCGGGTTTAGCTCCCCCACCATGTTCTCTAGCGAGCCTACCGTTCCGATGTTTGAGAAACAACGTTCCAATGCCCTTCATTAAAATGCTTTATGTACGATAAACGTGATGTCGTTGCTCGTATGTCAATTTAATGTTGACAAATTATTTATGGATGTGATAGATATATATAGAAGTATAATTTAATTTTAGATTTTGAAAATAAAAAAATAAAAATGTTTGTCATTGCAGCAATACTATAGGAAAACAATATTAACATTAATAAGAATGATGCTTTATGCGGCGGTCGTTGGAAAGTAGACACAAGAGATATATACAGTCTTCTTGTATTAGAAGTTCGCTTTATTATTTATGTTTTAGTCATGATGTATGATTATATATTTCTTAGGGAATGTGAGTCAGCATCTGACGTATTTCAGAAGCGATCTCGCAAATTGAATTATATATATAATAATAATTTGATTTTATATATACATATTTTAAAATTCATCCAATTTCGACGAGCGCCGAGTTTTTGTTCTATTTTAATTACTACTATTCATTTTTTTTATTACTATTCTATTCATTAAAGATTGCGTCTTTTACATTGTTTCCCACACCTGAACGTGTTTTTGTATAAGCAAACTAATTATTTAGCATATAAATTATTCGCGCGAAAGACGAATTGTTGTAGCATTCAAATAATTATCGCAATTAAAATAATTAATAAAAATGCTCGAATATAATACGAAAAAATAGCGCACTTTTAAAAATTATTTTTAATTACATTTGCAATAAATTCTGATTAACGTTTCCGAAACAGGAAAAAAAATCTCCATTGAAATCGTTATCCTAATACTTTAACATTTGTTTTTATTAGAGCTAATCCAAATGAATGTCTTTTTATCAAGCTTGCAATCTACTTATAGACATAGATAACCTAGCCTTCATTCAAGACACTCCAATTTCAAACACATTCATCGAAACGTGTTCATTTATTAGATCAATATGGTGGATGCAAAACTAAAACGCCGCCATTAAAATCAACCCTAAAAATATATAACATAAACCAATGTTTATAAAATATACGAATAAAAACATGACGGCCGTCCGCACACACACACACAGTGATGCGTCGTAACAGAATTAAAACATATTTACATAATGACTGAATAAACTGCCACTTAATGTTATTACAAAAAAATTGTTATTTTTAATGTCATCTCACTTTCCCATATTTTTACAACACATCCCCTCAAAAATAATAAACAGAATTCGAATCGCGACGCTTTTGGCGTAAAGTCGAACTATGCACCAGGTATTTTATATTTACTAACTAATGGGAACTGATTTTTTTTACGAAAAGTAATATGTTCTATCCTCTTTCTAAAAGTACCATTAGATATTTGGTAGAGTGTTTAAGACATTGTGTTCGAGCGCCTTCAAATTTGGCGTCTCTGAGCAGCTACGCTATGTTT